>JARHVA010003711.1:1352500-1532500 GCA_037957365.1 Torreya grandis
TATCATGCAATGATAAATCAATGTAATCAATATAATAAACCTACTCAATCGAACACATTTAATCTAATAAACATAGTCAATATGATATGTATAATATTAAATATCTACTCAATTTGACATGTATAATTTTGTACACCTATTCAATCATTTCCCCTCATCTTTCTTCTTTATATTTCCTAAAATACATTCTTATGTTCCCATCTATAGACTTTTAGCCTATATAATGATTATATATGCACATATTGTATGAATAATGTATATGCATATTATTTTGATGAAAATTGTGTATATTTATATAAACTAGTATTATTTAATGGATTTATGGGTTATGGTGTTACCAATGGAAAATTAACAATGTATAATACACTTCCTTTAAGGTGTCTTATACTTATAGATATGAAGGAGAGGTATCCAATTGAATTGTTAGGAGCATGTAGAAATTGGCTACATGAATTTATAGGCTGTAATAAATCAATTTTTAAACAACAAAAAAATTAGTCTCAAGGAGATTCATACTCTTGAATATTATTACATATTTAGATGTCTATTGAAAAGTTATACCTTAAAAAATGGCATATCATTTTGAGTCCTTTTGCAAAATTCATGGATCATAAAAGTAGCCTACAATATCTATTATTATGTCCCATAAAATATATTATTAAATCTTATATCATGTGATGTGTCAACCCGTATACATCATACCAATTGGTAACAATGAATTGAAGTCATTGCTTGAGATTTGTAACTAGATGCCATATTGTAAATAATTCTAACCAACTCAATTAATTATGGAAAATGATATAAAATATTGGTATTATGCTAAAACCACTTTAAACTAAATCATTATTTTTATTTCTTACATTTCTATTTCCTCCAAGGTTGTTTTAAGAATGGAAAATATAATTTCCATTTTCTAATTTTTTTTGGTAACATCATTATTATATTAGCATAGTTGTTTAGATTATTTTTATAACCATATATTTCAATTAGAAAAAATATTATATATATATATTATAATAATACCTTTCACTCTCAATTTAAGAGAGAGGATTAAAATTAGTAATTTATTAAGATAGTTAGAAATTATGAAAGTTAGTAATGGTTAGTAATAATTAGCAAAATGTAATATAATCTAGTTCAAATCACATTATAATGCATATGTATTAATTAAATTTTTATGACTAAATATTTTATTTAGTTTAATATTTTATTAAGCAATTAGTGGAGCTAAACTAGAGTCTAAGGTAGGTAGGGTCCACTCACACAATTTCAATATTCTTATTTCCCATCTATGAGATAGTTTTTTTTTGTATGTATTCTAATTGATTTCATTGATATAATTGTTTCATTTAAATTATGATTACATATTTCAATTTTGTTTGTGTTATTTAATTACCACATGGGAAAATTTTAAAAATAAATATATGTATTACAATTCCAAATATAGATCTAGATGTTGTTAATTACAATGTATTCTCATGTAATTTGCATTCATAAAGTGTGTTCTTCATATATGTTACCTATAATCACCTAAATCCTTCAAATAAACATGTTTTACACATGTTGGAGAAACAACCAATGAGAATTTGGGGGTTAAATAGTGTCCTAAAATAATCCCTTCATTCCACTTAACATGAGTAACCTTTACAAATCTTATAGTCATCAAACAAAGCATGAAAAAACAATCACATTAAACATGAAAGATATCAACACATGAACATAAGAGATATGTGTAAAACCATAAATGTGGATAAAAACAACTGAATCACCACTTTTAATACAGTCCTATAAGTAATTAATAAATATTTAATGAGGCACTAACCCCATAAGGAGAACCAACCCC
Source organism: Torreya grandis (assembly GCA_037957365.1). Lineage (NCBI taxonomy): Eukaryota > Viridiplantae > Streptophyta > Pinopsida > Cupressales > Taxaceae > Torreya > Torreya grandis. The sequence goes on from JARHVA010003711.1 coordinate 1,354,344, forward strand.
TCACTAGTCAAGCACCAACTCAATTAGACCTTGAGAAAGCTCTAACTTGCAAGGAGGAACCCATCCCATAAGTTAATCAGCACCAAATAAGACAATTAAAATAAACGTATTAAATATCCAACTTTAAAGGTATATCCCACACCCTCTTGACTAATATTCAACTCAGTCAAGACAACATGATCACCTCAAGACACCTTGTTGCTTAACCAACAAATTGTAATCTCTTATTTATCTCTCTATCTATTCTAACCAATATCATACATTAGGAAAACATATATGATGAAACTATAATCTTATATTAATCAACACAACACCACTCCTTCAACACTCTCAAACTTTCTCTTCAAATAATCAAATCTACCCTTCTTCTAGTTTGCTCAAATAACCTCTTACTAGGCTCATTAGGTCAACTGACCTTGTCATTCACATTAAAACCCCATATTTTATATTCATTATTAATCCTATACTCCAATTTTTTATTTTACAAAACCTAATTCTTCTCCTCAAAGAGTTATTTTCTTCGCTTGCTCTTGCATTACTTAACTAGCTGAAATATGCCTATTATGCCTTGTATAAATACAATACTCTTGCGTTCACCCTCATTCATCTGAAAAACATCTCTCCATACTTATATCACCATTTAAATATACCAATAAAAACACTTTATACAAGAATATTATCACCACTATGTCATCCAAACTCATTTAGACCTTAATCTTCTTCTAGGCCTACTTAGAGACGTAATGCATTTGGTCTATCTCAACCAAATGTTACCACTCTAACCCTTTAGAATAACTTGAGGAATATAAAATAGATTAATTTTTAAAAAAAAATTAATAATAGGAATCATCAATAATAATGTATGCTTCACACCACCTATTAGATCCATTTAGCACTTGAACCACGTCATTTACCCTACTCATAATTAGGCCTTCACACATAGAAAAAGTTTGCCTTGAAAATTTGAATCATAAAATGAAATATCACAAAAAAAATGTCATTAAATAATATTAATATAACTATCACGACCTAAAAAACATCACTAGGTGATTTAGTCTTCACCATATAGGCCAAAAGTCCTCAATAACACTCTTGTAAAAGGCTTATTCAGAAATGCCAAACACTACCAATATACAATCAAGAACATTTGAATTTATATAATTGAAAATGGATTTATAATGAATATAAATAAATTAAAATAAATCATTTTTACCTAAAAAAAATATTAATATGTAATATATCCTTCAACTCTATCGCAATTACCCCAAACTCATCACTTCTAGATGACTAGGCCTGAATGCTCTAAAACACAATCATGTATAATGTTATCTTTATCACTTGTAAAGGTAATTAAAATAGTTATAATTAACATGAATATTTTATATTTTATATTTATAATATAATAATATCATATATATATATATATATATATATATATATATATATATATATCATTGGGTTATGGTTTGAATCATTGGTCTTGTAGACCCATTTGTTAACTCTCTCTTTCACAATGCTTACAAAACTAGATTAGCCATTTTGGGTTACATATTACAACCTCTTAAAGTGAATTTAAACCTTATATAAATCATTTATAAATTAAATTAATATAAAAAAAAATTTCAAGTGAATTTTATACATCTAATCATGATATAATGTTTCATACTCATCACTCCATCTTGCATACCCAGAATTGGCATTATAACTTGAGAACCAATCATGGTGAACATGCATTTCAACACTTGTGTATACATAAAAATAAGTTAATAATGAATTATTATGATCCTTATAAATATTTATAACACCTTAAAACAAAAAATTTCATAGTTATAATTTTAAATATGGAACATATAGACCAATCTCTAAAACTTACACCTTCATTATCCATCTTCACTACACAGGGCATCTTGTGAACAACATTTTTCTTGTAAATAAGCATCTCCACATCTTATCTTCATGATAAATAGTTATATTTGTATTTAATAAAAAATCAATTTTATCCATTCTTAATCAACTAAAACATATACCTAAACTCATTCTCACTCTTTCCTCATTTTTTTCATTGACTTCACTATTAGAATTTCATTGATAGGCCAAATTCCATTATCAGTTTTGAAATTTTGATTTTTTTAACCTAATTATAAATCATCATGGGCAGGAATTATGAGTCTAAATTTTTTTCATCCAATTATTTACATTCTTTGACATGGTAAACCATTCTTACTATACCAAATTTATGAGAAATAAAGGTTTTTCTATAGTTTCCACTCACTCTATTGAACACTCGATACAAATTGGAGGTAATTGGAAGAGTAATATACATGATATAATCATAAAAATATCCTTAAAAATCCATTATTGTCACTTAAAATAAAAATCTTCACCATCATGTCACTATAAGGGTTTTTGAGGGTTTTATACTAGTTTCCATTCTTAACATTTGTCCATAAAAATTTGCCCCTAAAACCAACTCCTAATTCTTGAAAAAAAATTTTACAAAAATTTCCCATCTCTCCCTAAGGTTTCATATTCCCATTCAATAGTCACACATACCAACAAGCATGAGAAAGTCCTTCTTGGGTCATCATCTCTACATTCTAACACTAGAAAGACCTCAAGCCCACTTTGAATGCTTTCTCCTTTGAATCAAGACATGAAACTTCATGATCACTCTTGAAAAAAATTATCACACATTTGGTAAATCTCACATGATCTCTATCACCTTATAAACTAACTTTTACCCCTCATTAGGCCACACTAGATCTCTTTCTACATTAGGTTTATACTTGTAAGCCACAATTACACCTTCAAACGTCTTGCACTACTAAAAACACCTCATAATAATGTCATATATATTTTTACCATGATAACATACTACATTTAACAACTTCAAACTCATACACGTCCATATCATCACCATCATACCTCTACAAGCTATGTTTATGCTTAAGAACAAGTCCATTCACACACACCTATTAGGTACCATACCAATTTTAGATCTTCCTTCCACTATAGATGCACTTTAGAACACATTATTATGACAAAAAACCTCATTCCATGCTCAAATAATACCACACATCTTCTAATAATCTTGTCATATCATAGCATTATACTAAAAATTTATACAGAACTCAAGAACCTATTAGACCATGATTAATCCATCAAGAGTTATTACAATGTATCTTCACAAGATCACTTCTAGAACACCAATGACACTCAATTACATTTAACATTAACGAAAATCATCAATTTCTCAACACATTAATAGGAACATACCTCAATATGTCCCCCTTTGTCATTGATGGTAAACACTCTAACAAGGTAGATCATTCTTATCTCTCCAAGTTAGATTTCCCATATATGATCTTTCTCCCAATATATGTTTTATCTCCCATTGAAATTAATGAGAAAGGGTGATTTATGACAAAAATAACATATGATAAACCAAACATGAGCTCAACTCATAGAAGTAACTCAACCATTTTCAAAAACTACAAACTCAACATACATGAATAAGGAAACTAATAAGTATATTAGACACATGCTTCCCCTAAGGCCATGCATACCATTTTCATATGAATTTGGAACACATTATTTCTCACCTTGTCCTTGACATGATTGAAACCAATTGATTACACTTTGAATACTCACTGAGATACCTCACTTTGACATCCATTAAAGAACCTTCCCTTATTTTTTAACAACACTTCAAACTTTATTTTTTTTAAAAATTGTTGATGATCAACATTCCCCTATTCTTATAACGACGACCCTCCTTTCTTAAATTTTCAAAAGTGCTCATAATTCTAAACATGTCAAATCATTTGAGTGCATATGGATTTGATTTAATTTACCATTACTTGTAGTTCTATAGTTTTTGGTTAATTATTAATTTTACAATAATGATTAACACTTAAAAATATTTAAACTATTACAATTCCACTTAAAGTTTCATTCAAAAATGAATTATTAACCATTCATGTTTTAATGATGTGCATATAGGATTTTTATAAGGGAGTGTGACCCAGGATTTCTAATAGACATAAATGTAATAAGCTTCACTAATTCTTATTAAAATAATATTATGTTGTGTTTAAATCATTTACTTGCAGAGTTTTACTTTAAACTTGTTTAAATTTGCTTAATTAAAGTAATAACATCTTCTAAAAACTAACTTAGCTTCTCTCTTGACCCTGTAAGATGTCAAATTAAAGTTACAGTCTATGATACCTTGAGAGACATAAAATTTTAGAATGTGGGATAATGGCATGGTGTCCACCTAATTGGGTTTTAAAGTGATGTAAAGATCCATCACATCTTATGTAAGATACATGGAACAAATCTACCCAGACCATTAATAATGTGGCATCATCTATAGAGTTCACGAAGAAGCTAGCCATTAGAATTCAAATCTTAGGCTACGTGTCATGATCTTAACCCCTATAGGCTAGCTTATTCAATCTGAGCCTCCACATATCTACCATGCATCCCACTATAATGGGAAATCCTAAGATATGTCATTATACATCTCAAAAGAAACCACCCATACTTGAATAACTTTCTAGGGTGGCACATGTCCCCTTTAGATTCATCCAATATTACCACATATTTGTGCCATATTGAATCCATCCAAAACTTGTGAGAGCTTAAAAGGTATATATCTAGGTAGCACTAAGGAAATTTGATCAAGTGTCAATGGTATATAATTATGCAATGATCCTTTTGAGAATGACACTTGGCATAAGAATAAAAAACCACACAAGAATGTTGTGTGTCCCCTATGGGTCCACACAATGATGTCACATGTCATCACCACATTATTTATATCTAATACCTATGAGATCACCTCTAAGAGAGATGTGTGTCTCCACTCAATCCATGTGATTAACACCAAGTTTCTATCAATTTTATAAAATCCTTCCAAAGGAGACATGTGGAAAAGAATATCTATGATTGCCTTTCGAGAGAGCCACCTAGTAAAGAAAATCTATGATTTGTTGCAAGAGTGATGTGTGGCACTCCTATAAATAATCAAAACTAAAAGGCACCACTTGAGAACTCGTTAATTTAAATATTACATGTGGTAAGATTTAAATGGGTCATTAATAAAAGATACATTTTGAGAGTCTACAAGGCAATAAAAATGTGTCATGTGTCAAGAATTCAAGCTGACTAAGCAACTTAGTCATATTCAAGCCCCATGAGTCCTTGACTAGATCTGAGGTGGTAGCCACATGTCAAAATGTGGTAATATTTATCTTTAAAACTAAAATTGATATTAGATCAAAGTAAAATTACAGATAAATTTTAATTTTGGTTGAATTAATTACCAAAAGAAATAGTTTGAAGTTGTTCTAATATATGCAAGGTTGACAAGCTTTCCATTAATATGGCATGAACCAGGATCATCATCAACCTTGCATTAATCAAAGTGATCTTTAAAAAATGATACATAATAAGAGATATTTTTATTTTTATTTAAAAATATATATGTATTTTCTCTCTAGTATCTGTACTCTCCCAATTTGACAAAGCTCAAGATATTTTCAAATTGCACTCCCTACTACCATTATCAGATCTAGAAACTTATAGCAGGATACAAGGTTGCATTGATTCCTAATTAGAGTATTGAAAGAGATGGAAAAAATAGGTACCTCCACTCTAGGTAAAATAATTTCCTTTGGGAATGATGAATTCCTTTTCCAATATGGTACTTTTATAATCTTCAAGGACACAAAATTCATTCTTGAAGCCATTACATCTAGTGATATGGACTACAATAGAATTTATTTCAATGTATAGGTAGTTAAGGATATCGATGAGGATGATACCATACCTCATATAATGAAATTATCTTTAGATATCCTATCCATCAATGTACTCAATCTCCATAAGGCCACAGTTAAGACATAGGTCATGCCATGCACTAACCTAGAGTATGGTATCTTTGGGAGGTTGAGATGTGAGGATGGACTAATCAAATAAATGTACCAAGGGATCCTAATCACTTTCATATTAGGGATAATATTTAATAATTATTATGATGTTCCCTACCCATAGATAGAGTACAACTAGTCATCCTCAACAACTAGTATGAAGTGCACTCCCAAAATAATGTCTTGGCATCATGGGTGATTGAATTGATAGTATCTATTCTCATGGATGATCAATGAAAATATACCATAAATAAATTTAGGAAAGTATTTATAATTTTATTAGGCCTCTTTAATAGATTATTTGTCAATCCACATGTTTTCTATGTATACATAAAGACTATTCCATTGCTATAGATCATCTTATAAGACTAGAATATTCCCCCATTTGGGGATATTATTAGCAAAAATTTGGTATATGAAATTTAAGACACCTATAATAATGGTGCCCCATTTTATATGATGAATTAGTTAGTAGATGTAACTTGTGAAACTACACAACTAGGTCAGAATTCATGGTCCCCTAAATGAAAAGAGGTTGTGCTTCAACTCTTCTCTATAATACACATTCACTAGTTTGGACACAACATAAGAGTAATTGCATAATAATTATAACTAGTAGTATATAATTCAATCATTAAATGTGAGAGGTAGATGGTTCCCATAAATGTTAGGAAAACATTAAGAGATATGGGTAGTTACTAGCTATACTTAGACTGCACTAACATTAGAATAGAGGGAATGATGGTAGCCCCTCTTAGACTACCAAGTTATGTGTTAACGAAGCTAGATGAGGAGGAGATGGCCTATAAAATTCTACATGGAGTTGATGGAGTCTTCAAAAATAAAAATAAGATGCCCCCCATAAATTTCTATATAATTTAGGAAGGACTAGGGTCATAAAGTGGTATGATGTTATTATAGTTACTAGGCATAGGGATTATTACGTATTGCATAAAGATGACCTATAATCATGGGATCCCAAAAATTTCATTGCCAAAAATATACTCAAGATCAATAAATATGTGGTAATGGAGTACAAGCATTAGGAGGAAGTTCATGAATGTAAATATAGAGATGTTATTAATGATGAAGTGGTTCTCAAGAATCTAGTGAGGATGAATATAGAGCTATAAATGAGACTAGATAGAGAGAGAAAGGAAGATATCATTAGGTCTTAGCTACTACCATATCATGGGATCATGTTTGATGATTATTATTAGGAAGGGTAGGATAAATAAGAAGGAGACAATGTTCCTCTTGTTAGGAATATGACATATAGACTTCCACTTCTTTCCAATTCATGCAGTCATATCCTACCTCCAAGATTCAATCAAGGAGGATCTAGTAGCCAACCTGACCCCTACCAAGGACCTGTATTGATCTATTCATATACTATTGGATCCATTCTTCAAATATTGGATCAACCTTACCCTAATTTTATTCACCTTGAGGAAATATAATAAGGTATTGAGTTATCCATAGAATAAGTACAAGCACTGGCCAAAAGAAACATTGAGAAGGTCTACAAGAGGAAGAAAGATATGAATACCACCATGAGAGGATAAATCATGCCTCCATCACCTCCTCAAGTGATTGATGTTTCTACTAGAACACCTCAAGTTACCAATGTAGTTACCTTCCTAATTCATTTTTTTCCAATAGCATCTACATCTAATTTTTCTTTTGCTTCTACACTTGCTCCTCCCATAATTATTTCCCCATTTTCTCCACCATCAATAAACACAACTTCAACCACCATCACTTAGTCCTTAGTTGATACTAGTATGATCCAAGTGAGTATTTCCTCAAGATTAACCATCCCCCACATCATTTCCCATGCCACCACTAATATTTAATCTTCATTAGGCTCCAAATGCACTAATTGTAGTTAGGTTGTAGGTTTCACTCCTTCCTAGGCAACCATAATAAGTGCATAAATTTCCATTGGTTCCTTAGCATCGACAATGATACTAAGGTCCATCTAAAAATTATTCACATTCCCTCAGTTACCTTTGCCTACATCCCCATTCAATATTACCATAGATAAGAAGGTGAGTATGCTTCCTAAATTACCTTCATTTATCCTAAATGTGGGCCCTAAAAGATTTAGATTTGGCATGCTTGGTAAAATAGAGCCAATAATATTGCCTCAAATTATTGTTATAGCTTTGGTATCTTCCTTAAATCAAGCACCTCCAGTGCATCCACCTCTAATAAAGATAACACCCATAGCTACACCAAGTTGGGTCAGAGACATTAAACATGCAACAAGACAAGAGAAGACTTAGGTGGTCCTCTCTAGATCAAAAATTAGTATTTTATTTGATCTTAACATAGGCACAATGAAGGAGGTAGTAAAGAGGTAGGTTAAGAAACCCTAATCTAGATTATTGGTGGCCTATAAATGTGAACTATCCCTCTCCACTTTCACAAGGAAGAAAAAAACTAGCCCAGATGAAATGAATGAATATGCAGAGGACTTTATATCCATAGTCCAAGCAAATGAAGAATATACAGTGGCCTTGATGAAGGAAATGAATTAGGATTTGAGGAGACTAAGAGAGCCAACATTACCCATAGTGATAGATAACAACAAATTCTAGGTGATTAATGTAATTATTAAAGTCTTCAATCTATACCAAGTCATGAAGAGGAGGTAGGAATATGGGACTCTAAAATAAAATGTGGTCATTAAATTTGACCAAAAACTTGCACTCTATGATGGTAAGTTGGCAAACCTAGATAGATTTTTAAGAAGAAACAAGTTCATAGACCTCAGGATGTTTTCACTTGAGGATATCATCCCATCATAGGTCATCTTGATGAATAGGATAAGGACACTAATATGTGTCTAGAATAAGTTAAGGATGTGATTGCATCCTTAGAGAAGATTGAGTTCAATATTGACATCTTATTTAAGGCTGCCATGGTAACTAGAGTGACCAAACTTAATGGCACCTTCATAGCTTACCATGAATTTAGGGCTCAAATGAATATATTTGTTACCAAATTCTAGTAGGATATTTTCAAGGCTAAGAGAACCATTGAGGTGATGAAAATTGTGGATTTTTTAAACCAAAGGCTAAGGAGGGCTAATGCCATTGAAGAAGTACTAAGGCCTATAGTTTTAGAACACAATAAGCTTATCTAAGAAACACACAAATTATTCTATCCTATGATCCTAGACTTTAGTCTAATTGATTGACATTACCTATACTATGTAAAAATTTAAATGAAGGAAGAGGTAGAGAAGGAACAAAGGCAACAACAATAGGCATCTCAATAACCTCCTCTAGGACCTTGAAGAATATTTTGTTTCATTTTTAAAATTTAAATCTAGAATATTCCATTATAATATGTGGAATTTTATCCAATTAGATATATCTGGGGACCTTTTAATGGCCCAACTTGAACTTGTGTAATAATTTTTGAGGTGTATATATAGAAATATTCCTCATCATTTTAAATCAAGAATAGTTGTTATATAACTAATACAAAAAAGCTAAGAATTCAAGATATTGTATATATGTTTTATTGTGTATTTATTAGTCTCTAATTCTCATGCTTTTAGATGACTAATGGTTTCTTTCATGATAACTAATATGAAAAAGATATCAATATATGAATTTGTTAGATTGAATTTGACACTAAGGTAACAAATCTACTAGTATATGTGCTTTATTTTTATCTTATTTGGATTTGAATGTGCTTATGCAATTTAATGTGAATGAATAACTTTTGTGCAATGTATTAAATTATATATATGCATCTCTTTTCATTTGAAGATTCAAATACATTAATTTTGATTTAGTATTACACTAAGGATGGTGAATGCTATCATTATATGTTTTGTCATAGAAGTTGCAAGCATTGGTACCTTTGATCATCTAAAGCAAACTTTATTTTTTTGCCTTACCCTAATTACCTTTGGATCTACCCATGACTAAATTTACTTTAGAACATCCTATAAATATTCATGGTTTACTTATGTTTAGCTAACAATTTGAAAGGATTAGAATAATTATAAAAATATTAAGTAGAAATAGTGTCATTGCATAAAAGTTTTTGTCCCTACAATAGAGTCTACTTGTAGACTTAGAAGTGGTGGTCATAACTCTTATATTTTTATGTTTCTAGTAGTAGCTATGTATAAAAATAAATCCCCAAGTCCTCTAGGACTTAAAATTGAGTTCATTACTTTCCCCCTATTCCATAGTACCATAGGGAACACATTTAGTACATCAACAAGAAGGGAATTTTTAGTGCTAGAAGGAAGGCACCTATGAAATTACTTTAATGAATCTTAGTGAAATTGTAGTGTATTTCATGAAATATATGCATAATTGTTCAAAATTTAATAAATATTGTTAAAGGACACTAAATTTTAATTCTCTAGATAAATATTTTCATTCTTTGAAGGATTTAATCAAATTTAGTGTTCATTTGTATAAATTTGGTAAATTTTATGGATATTTGTTTTAATTTATATAAATATTGGTGAAATACCCTATTGAAGGATATTTTGGTCATCTTTATAAAATTTGATAGAGAATTGGTAGATAATCTAGATATTCATGATAACTTATGTAGAGGTTAATTGTTGAGACCTCACTTGTACTAAATCTAGGCATTTAAAGTCATATTTTCTCTAATTTTTTAAGAATCGAATATACCTTTGCATAGATTTATTCTAAACAAAATATTTCAAAATTTTGAAATGATATTGTATTGTCAAATTGGGCATATAAATACTTTATAATACTAGTCTAACATTGATCTTTGCTTGCTAGTGTCTAGATATAATAATATTTGTGTAGGTATTGAAAACTCTAAGGTTTCTAAGATTGAATCCTTAAAGATCAAGGTAAAGCTACTTGATCTAAGGCTTTTTAACAAGAGATTGATTTATAATTGTAATATTTGACATATATGAAGCTAACTCTAATGTTTTTTTTGTCATTAATACCTTCATGCATCCTAGAGTTTCCTAGGATTAGAACTAGATCATGATCTAAACCTAGGGTCCCTTTAACCTCCCTAGAAACTTGTAGGAAGGCTAGAGCAGACAAGGGAAAAGTTAGGAAGTCTAGGAACCAACAAATTTCCCCATCTAACCAAAATTTTCCATCCCTCTTTGAAATCATGGCATGGTTATTTGGCTTACCCATCAATGTCCTTAAAACTATCCATTATCTAGTGAGAAACCTAGAAAAGTATCTACCATTCTTTATCTCCACTGATAGAGTAATCACTTAAGAGCATGTAAATTCATTTAAAGCATCTTTGAGTTTCTTCAATGTAATTCATGAGGAAATGGATTTTTAATTTTTTCCGTTTATATTTTGAGATCTATCTTATGATTAGTTACTCAACTTATGAGAAGATTCCATTATGGGATGGGGTCAGTTCAATGGTACCTTTATTGCCTAGTTTGGTAGGTTAGTAAGCCTAGGAGTTATGTACTAGAAGTTTACCACCCTCAAAAGCTACTTGAAGGAACCAAGTAGAAAATTAAATGTAAGGTTATAAAATATGTATACCCTAATAGACCCATCCTATAAGCCAATATATGGTTTGGATTTATAAATAAAAAATAATGCCTTGGACTTGATGATAGTTGTATTTCTAAGAAAATACTTGAACATTGACACATTGCCTTATGCATATGTTGAATCCATCCATATTGGTGATTGAAGACACTCATAGGTGTATCCTACCTTACTATACCAAACAAACACCAAATGGTTCCTATTGGAGATGTCATACCCAACATGAATCATAACATACCTACATTGAACCAACTACTAGTGATTAAGTAGTTTCAACTAATCCACAATACACCCCACTAGTAGCTATGATTATTCAACCAAGAAAATGTTGGAGCACATCCCTAAAATAGTATCAGTCAAGAAATGGTTCCCATAGATAACACCATTATTCAAACCACAACCCAAAATAAGAACTTAGAGCCTCTAAAGGGAGAGTTAGATTTAATAGAGAGAAATTTTAAAAAACTCACTAATGATTTCTTGGATCTTAAGAAACAAATGAGAAATAATGGTGAGAGTTATAGTATAAATTTTAACTTTTAGAGATATAATATATCATTCAATATGTCTAAGAATAATAGTGATCCCCCTTTGAGAAAATTTCTTGAGATCAACATTTCTGAGTTATCCTTGCAAAACTAGTGATGACTGCATTTTTCCCACATGTGGATACCTTGGCATGGGGTTCCCAATAATATTAGGATTGACTGAGAACCTAAAATGAAATACACTATTATTGAATATAATGCCAAAAAAAAATTATATTACCAATCTTTTGACTTGGGTGTTTACACTTTGAAAACCACTAACGTATTGTAAATGACAAGGTGAAATACGAAAGAAAAGGTCCCTAGACATTACACTTTGATGGTGTATGAACTAATTAATGTTATGGAATTTGAGTTGTTCTAATAAATACCTAAGTAAAATAGTATCCAACTTATTATAGATTATAGTTTGATTGTACTAATAATTTAGTAGAGTATGAAGCTCTTATTTTAGGACTTCAATTTCTAATTAAACATAAGGTAAAACAATTATTAGTCTATGGTGATTAATAATTAGTTATTAATAAATTTAGGAGTAGATACCAATGTAAGCTTCCCCATTTAAGAATGTATAAATTTATAGTTTGGGATTTAATTGATTATTTTAAGTCATTTAATATTGTTTCCTTGACTAGGGAGCATAACCAATTGGGTGATTTTTTAACTTTAGTATAAAAAAACCTAGTTCCTATAGAGCCTTTAAAATTTTAGGAGTTTATTATGGAAATAATTTCATGCCCCTTCATGTTAGATAATATCAATCACTTCCAAGTTTTTAATGAGGATAAGAAGATAATTGATTTCATGCGTAATTCTAGCATATTCAAATCTTCCATCATTGATGAACACCATGAAATTTATGTACAAAATTCAAAGGATAATGAATATGGATTAATACAACTCAAATAGAACTAAATCCCCAAGGGAATGATCTACTTAAAAAGGATTTTTTCACGTAGATAAATAAAGAATTAAAGCTAAACAACCTAATGTGAGTAGAAAATATTATAATCAAGTTAACTTGGGAAATATTGGGAACGATAAAAGTTTCAACATTGGTTTACTTTTCACTAATGAAGAGTTGAATTAATCCACTTCCCTTTTAAAAAAGTTTAAATATGTCACTTTCTAGTCATATGATGATCTTAAAACATTTGATACTAGTGTGATCACTCACACTATTCCCTTGAAAGAGGCCTATAAACCTTTCAAGCAAAGACAAAGGCTTGTAAATCCAATGATGGAACCACTAATTTATAAGTGAAGAAATTTATATATGTAAGGATAATCTTCCTCGTATAGTACTTGACATGGGTTTCCAACCTTGTGCCATTCTGGAATAAGATCAAAGAAAATAGACTCCATGGTTTTTATGCTATAATGAAGTTGTAGTGAATAAGAATGATATAATGAAAATTACTTTCACCACCGAGTGTGGAATGTTTTCATACATATAGCTATCCTCATTCTTAGCATGTTATGATGATTTAGAAACCTCTTCTCACAATGGTATGATGAGAGTGTAACCCATTTTTTAAGGAAATTATGCTAAGACGGTTACCATGGAAAATAAATATTAAGATATGGTTGGACCAAAGGATATGTAATTTCATAGTAAAAGAATAAAAAAAGACTAGTCTTATAATTTAGGAGATCATTTCAGATCAGATTTATTAAAAAATTTATAAAATATTATGTATGAGTTGATTGAATATCTAGATAATTGGTTAGCATGGTTATAATATTATTCTTTTAAACCAAGGATGGAAGAAACTATAATCTGGACTGAAGAATATATAAATTAGTTGCAAAGATTAGAAACTCACTAGCCAAGATTAATAGATTGTTAGGCTGACACTATATTAGACAAATTTATAATTGAGTTTTTAGTGTAATGATACATATCTTTAAAATATGAAAAGGACTTATTCATTAGGGTAATTTAAGGGAAATTTTTTTAGTGACTACCTATCCTAGTAAAGATATTGGTTATGGACAAGGCCATGGTGACTATTCCAGCCAATATGGAGTAGTCATTTTAGACATACAGGGGTGTGTAAAACATGTTATTAAATGATGGATTGATGAGAATATAAGGATTGAACCTCAATCTAGAATGGAGACATGATGGAAGAAGAGTATATATTTAGAACATGAGCTACAACAATAAAATAGATAGAGTAAACCAAAAAATACCTAGGTACCTGTGAATAGATTTAAGAGTAATAGTAAAATGAATGAAGAATGAGTATGAAGAAGTGATGAAAAATAAGTAATATATGAAGATAAAAGGATGATGAAAGATGAGATGAAATAAGAAGATGAATTTTAGTAGAAATCAATAAGTGATGAAGAGTGAGAGGAAGAAGAGATGTTCAAGGATGAAGATGAGAATAATGTAGAGGTAGATCATTTAGATGATTTATGAGATGTGAAACTATAAGGATGCATATTATCAAAATAATGTCATGAAGGACTAATAACATAAGTAGAATATATTCATAGAGTAACCATAGGTTCAAGATTAGAAAGAGAAGAATTCAAAGGAAAGAATCATTCACTAGAAGAGTATATGTCCCCGTAGCCCATTTTGTTATATTCCAATAAACATTCTCAACTAAAAGGATATGAAGATAGTAGTTGGGAAGGTTAATTTATAGATAAAGTGCATTGATGGGATAGTAAAATTGAAACAAAATCAATTTGTAAGGCTTTTATGTCCATAGGTATCATTTAAACTAAGTAGGGAAATGTAATAAATATAGAGAAGTAGAGTAAATAGACAAACTCCCCCAATGCATAGGTCAAAATTCTTAGTGTGCAGTCAGGATCACATAGAAAGTATCCTCCAACTATAATATCTACGTAATATATCTCCTTGATAATAAATTATAATATGAGTTATTTAGGAGCATTTTATCAACTTGGTGACATATGATGGGTCTACGGGCTCTGAGCAGTACTTACTAACATATGAGATGAGATGGAAAGATAAGGTTATTACCATTGATGCTATAAATGAATGTGAATTAATAATAACACTTAATGGAAAAGCCTTTGAATTTATATATTGTAGGCATATCACTTTATAAAATCTATAGCAAGTTGAGGAGTGGATTATCACAAAATTTAAAATAAAAAAATGTACAAGTCAGACTATTCAAGATGTAAAGGAGATTAGGAAGAAGTTAGGAGAATTAATTTGTGATTATGACCATATATTCTCAAATGTTATGAATAAGGTGAAGTTTTCATTATAAGATAAAGATAAATATGTGTGATACATTGAAGGACTACATTCCAAGATTATGTATGTTATAACATAAACTCAATATGCCATTAAGGCAGATGCTAGAATTGCTCTCTTTGGGTGCAGAAAATTGAAGATTATGGGGAAGCTCCGGTATTGGCCTGTAAGATTGAAAATACATTACATGATTTTATGAATAAGATATAATAATATTGTAATTTAGATAAACCTAAGATAAATATATGGTGCATGGAGTGTGGGAAATAATGACATCATAAGAATGATTGTCTTAAGATCAAGATGGAGTTCAATGAAATATATAGTATAGTATGGAATGAAACAATATAATGTCATCTCCTACAACAATATGTAAAGAGCTGATAGAATTTGTATTTAAATTTTTATAAATCACATAATCATGATGAAAATAATTATAAGAATTTATAATAACTCAAATAATATATTTTAAAGAATGTATTAATCATCATTGTATAATAAGTGTCCTTGGCAAAATAAATAATTCTAGGCCTAGAGGTAAATAAGGTTTGTGTAGACCAAACAAGTCTATGATGGATTCCTAATTCACCTCAATACCAACCTCAAGGTCTAGCCAGATGGACCCCTTCATCACCAAGTTAGACACCACAATACAATACTTATCCCCTTAGAATCTAACAATGTTGTAGTAGCATCAAACTAGTTAGACTTCACCAATTGCATAACAATAGTTCAAGATTAGAGATAATACCTAACAACATCAGCATTGGAATACAATGTAGCAACATGGAGGTTATAGAGAAAGTTATCAGTCGAATAAAGGATGATCTAGGGGCATATAAAAAGGGTGTTATCAGGGTGGTAGAAGAAATAATTATCAAGGCCCTCTTTTTAAATGTTACTTATGTGGAAAGTATAACCATGTGCAACATAATTTTGTTTTGAATCCCAAAAGATAGTATTATTACACATATTTTAGGGTATATTAGTAGTATAAATAAAAATACTATCTTTTTTTGGAAAAATAAAAAAAGGAAAAAGCTATCAAGAATGTTAACACGTTAAATGTGAAACCTAATGAGGATGGATTTATGAACATCATTACAAGACACCATCATGTAGAGAGATGATTACCACCTCTCAAAATACCTTAGGACCTAGGAATCCAAAATGTGAAATAACACAAATACCTAGACCCAACTTTAGAAAAGGGGATAATGTATGAACATGTGTAGATGTTAAATAATATTCAACACCAAGACACTAATGAAGGAGATGCTATAGTAATAGATTCTTGAATGAATGGTTCTATTATGTGTGTTATACACCAATATGGAGTTGTTACAACACTGATATATTTATTGAAGCTAACAAGTACACTACATAATGAAAAAACTTATCAAAACATTACAAACTTGATACATAATTTACTAAATCTTGCAATGTGAGGTAATAGAAGATAGAAAAACTTGTTTCATATGAAAAAAAAGAAGTCATGGGATGTATGTCTACCAATCAACATTGAAATTTTAAATTCTATCTTTTATTTTGGAAGCATGGTAAACATGATCCCCAGGTTTGCATGGGAGATAATTGGATGACCAATTCTTAATTACAACCTAGTGACTTAGAGTTTAGTAGACTATGGAAGAGTTAAATTCGTTAGCTAGTTAGAATAAGTTAATATTAAAGTATTCAAACTAAGCCTTTGAGGTGACTTTAAATTCATCGATATGAAGACAACAACAGCTCAATATCATATACTGATTAACAATAAATGGGCATATGATGGTCATATGACTATCAATACTATGAAAAATCAATTATAGGCACATTAATTAGATAAGATTATAGTAATTCCTTTACATAAGGTGCACAAATTCTACGTCATTATGACTGAACTAGAATCTCTTAATGTTTCACAAGAAACCATTGGATGAAGGTAAACTCTATAGAGAACATAAAAGATCTATTTGTGGTCGAGTGTAATTTATTAAATGAGCATAATAAACCTCAAGTGTAGTCTATACTCACTAAAAAATTGAATACATATGAATAATAGAATCCTAAATTAGTAGTTACTCAACTCTTCACACTTTAGTTTGTAATAGAATATTGTTCATCCATATCTATTAAGTTACCCATTCATTCATAAATTGATTTTCTCTATCAAGTAGATGATCATATGAAACATTATATAGAGATGAATATATAAGTCACATTGCCTTTTAAAATAGATTCATCTATAAAATAAGACTCATATATGTATCTACTTATCTAGGTTTGGGGTGATCATGAACTCCAACCTATCAAAATAGTCTTCACCATAGGAAGAAAACTTCCTTCATACTATGTGATTTAGGATATCAATCAATTCATTCTACACCTACAAGTTCATGTTCCTACAATTAGTCAGTGGGTTAATTCCTTGAATTATGATTTTTATGTATTTAAAATGACATGGTAGATAATTAATAGAGAAGATCATATTGATTGGGATGATCCATGCAAACATATGGTTAGTAGATTTCAATTACCATAGTTAATCATAATTAATTGGCCTTACTTTCAAGAAGATATATCTCTCAAAATCCATATACACAAATGTTTTGAGGTTTGGATTGAAAAATGCGTAGTACCTAAGTAATGGGTGCATATATTTCATTACACTCATTCCCCTTTACCATCATTTAGGTATATTTATCAATAATGAAGGAGGAAAATAAAACATTGGGCACAATTGTGAGTGACTTCATATATAATTTTGTGTTTAAAGATGAAATTCTTATCATTCATTATTTTTTTTTCAAAATTAACCATTTTCTATTCCATGGATGTGCAAAGGAATTAAGCACCATGATAAAGTCTACTATGTAGAAGATTGTAGTCCTTGATCTAAATACAACACTATAAAGATATAAAGATGCCAATATGGAAGAATAATCTCTTGTGTAACTAAGCCATCAAATATATGATTAAGAGGAGGAAACTAAATATTTACATACTAATGGTGATATCGATCTGACTAATTTATTTGAACCTAAATGGCTAGTAAAAGCATTAAAGGATCTAGTTATAGAACCCACTAAAGAAGAAAAGCTATGTAACATATAGATTTTAGAGTAGATAGGGAAAATAATGATACAATAATATGTTGCTAAGGAAAAGGGAAATATTTATTATCAACCTATTATAAATCATGTGGAAAACATCAGAAGTGATGATATTCCTAAACTAGCACATTCAGGTGACTATTGGACTAAATTTAAATTTTTAGAAGCTATGCAACTCTTGTAGGATTATAAATATTTGTTTCCCATAAAATTTTTTGAAGTCGCAGGAGTAGATACTTCTCTAGGTGAAATGAATATAGAACTCAAGGAGTGTGCATAACCCATCAATAAAAGGCCATATTAGATGAATCCAAACATAAAGTTGAAAGTGAAGGTTGAACTAGATAGAATGCAAGAAGAAAGTATAATCTATCCTATAGAGAAGGTAGATTGGGTTTGTCCCATGGTAATTTAACCTAAAAAAATGGGGGAGATTAGAGTATGTGGTGACTATAAAATTTAGAATGATGCATGTGTGAATGATCCATTTTTGATTCCCTTCATAGATGAAGTTTTGGAATTTGTCATTGGTCATGAAATTTACTCCTTCACAAATGGACTCAATGGTTATAATCAAATACCCATAATATAAGAATATATATATAAAATAAATTTTACCATGGAATAGGGATCCTTTGCATAGAAGGTAATGCATTTTGGCCTCAAGAAGGTAACTTCATTTTTTTATAGATCAGTGGTAACTACATTTAAGGATTTCATTCATGACTTCCTAGAAGTATATCTAGATGATTGGGAAGTCTTATCTTTATTTAAAGATAACTTTTCCAAGTTGTTCCTCATGCTATAATACTACTGAGTTCTATGTGTTTCCCTAAATTTGAAAATGTGTTTATTTTTTACACCTTTTGGTGTCCTTTTAGGTTATGTGGTGTGTAGTGAAGGGATTTTGGTGGATAAAGCAAAAATTATAGTCATTCTTAGTATGCCCCCACTAGTCAACTCAACAAAAGTGTGATCCTTTCTTATCCATATAGGTTAATATCAAAATTTCATCAAGGGATATATATCCATTTCTCCCCATATAGTGTTTGTTATGTAAAGGTACAAATTTTATCTAGACTTTTGAGTGTCAAGTAGCTTTCATAGAACTAAACCAATGAATAGTTATTATACCTATTCTTGTCTTTCTATATTAGATAAATCCCTTTCATGTCCACATTAATGATTATAGTATAATAGTTAGTGTTGTGCTTATGCTTCTAGGAGAGGGTGGATTGGACCACACCATTCATTTTGTAAGCTGAAAGTTGTCTGACATAAAAAAACATTACATGATAACTGAAAGGGAAACACTAGATATAGTGTTCACACTTTAAAAACTTCAACATTATCTTCTTAAAACACCATTTCAAGTTTTTATAGATCATCTAACTCTATAATGCCTAGTAAACAAGCTTATGGTAGGAGGACACATTTTAAGATGGTTGTTACTCTTTCAATAATTTCAATTTTTCATCAAAATTAAAACAAGGAGATAAAATGTTGGGCCAGATCATCTTCGTCACATCAAAAATGGGGAAAAACTAGAATAAATACAAGAGTATTATATTTATTTTTTTCTATTTTAGTTATCTACAATACATGATAATTTTGATGTAATTGATAACTTCCTAGAATAAGGAGTATTCCCTATGCACTAATAAGAAAGGGACAAGAAATAATTTGTCACCAAAGCCTTGCCATATAATATCATAAATGGAATTTTATATCATATGGGGAAGGATGAAGTACTACACAAGGTTGTTCTATAACATCAATAACTATAGCTCTTATAGGAAGCACACCAAGGAACAATAGTTGGTCATTTATTTAGATAAGCTATTGTAAGGAAATTATTATAGAGTAGGTTAATGTTACCAAAAAAAATTTAGGATGCACATAGAGTAGAACAACAATGTGATGTATGTCAAAAAATGGGTAAGCCACTCCATAAGGATGAAATTCCCTTACAACCTTTATTAGACAAACAACATTTTGAATAGTGGGGTGTTGATTTTGTAGGACCTGTCAATCCCTTGAGTAATCACAAAAAATTCTGGTATACTATCATTGTGATTGATTACTTTACCAAATGGGTTGAAGCTACTGTGACCCTTAGATATTGGGCAAAGGACATAATAATGCTACTTTATGAGAATATTATCACATAGTTTATATTCCCCATCAATCTTGATAACAATTAAGGACACACTTCATAAAAAATACTGTCAAATATCTTACTGAAGATTTTATGATTTCCCATCATAAAAGTATTGCATAGGATCTGTAATCTAATGAACAAGATGAGTCTTCTAATAAAGTTATGGGAAAGATGTTGTCAAAGATGTATGATATCAAGAGGGATGATTAAGAAGATCACATTCCTATGATTTTTTGGCCTATCAAATGTAATATAATAGGTCCACATGTTTTACTCCATTTCAATTAGTCTATGAGATTGAAGTAGTAATCCCTATGGAATAGTTGGTACTCAGCCTATGCATTGTAATGGTTGAGACTAGAGGATTTTGAATCTCTCACAAATAGACTTCTAAAATTGAATAGAATGGATGAGTATTGATGTAAAGCATCCTATATGTAGTAATTTCATAAGTAGATATATAAATCATGAAATGATAAGAACCTATGGCATAAATAATTTCACAAAGATCAATTATTTTTGTTATATGATAACCACTTTAGAACATTTTTGGGTAAATTACAAATTAGGTTGAAAGGGCTTTATGTTATACAAAAAATATCATAGCAAGGAACCATTATTTTGAGAGATTTGTAGGGAACCATTCTACCAGGATGGGTGAATGGTTATAGGCTTAAGCCCGAATATTAATAGTCATAATTAATATCTTTCTTCTAGATGAGTGGGTGTTGAATAACACCAAGTAGATTAGGATTTTCCATTTCTATATTTTTTCTTATGTGTTTCTTTATGTGTGTGCGTTTGTAGATGATACCTTCACCACATTTTGGAACCATGATATAATGTATATGGTGTGCATAAGCATTCAGGTGTATCACTAATAATGTTAGTAGAAATAAAAGAAATTAATTAAGTTAAATAAATGTATAAATAAGTCACATCAACCAAGATATCATCTATATAATGGTCATCCCCTAGTAATTAATTCCATAACCAAGGTTTGATTGATTAAATATTTAACAAATTAGTGTCCAGTTAATATCATTATTCCATACTCTAGTATGAACATCCAACAATATAATGTCATATCTCAACACATGCACCAATTACTAACAACCTTTAGTACCAGATCATATAATATTTACTGCATCAACATTTATATTGATTTGAAAGGGGAAAATCAGCATGCCATTTACCAAAAAACCAATAGGCATGATATTTATAAAGGCATAAGGTTGTGAACCAAGTTTACATGTCATTATTACAAAAAATTTATGCACTAAATTTCTAGAGCTGAGCTAATTTATATAGCATAAAAAGGAAAAAGTTTCTTGTATCCAATATTATTCTACCATGGTCCATTCATAGCTAATATAAAACTTGATATATGCTCAAAAGGAAGCATTAGTCATTGATATTGCACTTTGATAGACAAAATATACTAATCTATATCTACTTGAATATCTTCCAACAACAAAAAAAAACTCTTTTGACCAAATCCAATAGATGTTTTATCCCCACACCATTTCCATAACACTAATATTGAACACTTTTTGTGGATGCCTAAATTTAGTGATTCGGAAGAGATCATGCAAATATTTATTAGTCACTACAATAAGGGCAACATTTAAATTATCCCTAATATAACCATAATCATCAACATTGAAGCAATGGCAAAAACTTTGGGCATGTCTATGCAAGGTGATTTTCCTACTCCCTACAATTCTAAAATTCCTCCTATCATTAAATAATTTATGAATGTATATGTATATGGGTCTATAGGAATCCAATTTAATATATCCAAGATTAACTAGTGTGCATCATGGTCAAGTGCATCACACATCAATTCTAGTAGACCACCAAGTTAGGGAAGTAAATCCCCAAAGGATTGGCTAACATTGTGCATGACATGATCCACCACAATGAGTAGTTGAACTAGCATAAGTATTTTATATAAGATATACTTAAAAATATTGACAATTTTTTCATGAATTATAGGCAAACCTTATAGTACTAGTTCTTAATTTTATGTTATGTTTCACTCAATGGAAGTCCCCTGAAGGAGAGGTATACCCACAACTAATTACTAGATAACATAGTAATTTTATAATTTTATATGGACACCTAAGCATGACACCTTAGTTCATGAGTACAAGTTAAATACATGGTGGGAAGAGTGTGTGTATCTCATTACTACACATCCACATGTGCATGTAGACGTCATACAATACCTACAACAACATGTTATTATCATCTTTCTTCCAAAAGGCATCTTCATTCTCATTCTTGAGCTACCTAGGTCTCCATTTTGACCACTACCATATTTTATTACCATAGTCATGGTATAGGTAAAGGTCATTAAGTAAAAATCATATGTAGGTAGGAATGACACACCTTTGTAAGTAGTAACACCTAGTGCAATAGTTCATTTAGCACATCCACAACTCAAAGCCTAAAACTTGTAGTAGTAAAAGGGAAAGCATAACCTCTCCATATAAAAACCATCATCACCTCTATTAAAGTGCAAGATTAGTAGTATAGAAACCTAGATGTATGATCCCAAGGTATAATAGATCACAAGCTCATATAACCTGCTTTGGATGGGAATAAATAAGTAGGAGGTCTACCAGGTGATTATTATAGATATGTTAGGTGATTTTTATGAGAATGAGTAAGAGGAGTTATTATTATATAAGGTTGTGCACATGGTTCAAGTGCATAAAAAGGTCCCTCTAAGTCTTTAGGTGGAACTATAACCATGCCCCACATCTATTATTTATGACACTATGCATGAAGAGGTTAAGCAAATGCAAATATAGCCAAACACTTTTAGTAATGACCTTTCACCACTTTTTTCATGTTGATATATTTGTATCATTACCTAAATTTTACTAAGAGCCTTTAGTGTGTAGAACAAGAATTGGATGAGAGGATAGGGTTTATCTTACCCTTTAATAATGTACATTTGTTAGGGCAGCTAGTGTGTATAAAGTACAACCTTCTCCTTCCTCAACTTCACCACCACCCAAATGCAGTCTAGTTACTTTGGGGTAGAAGAAATCATATGTGTCTAGCTATGTTGTCTATCGAAGTGATTATGCACCCTTAGAACAATCCATAGAGACAAAAGATTTTATACTAGATAAACCTACCACTAAAGAGAAAAAGGTTTCATGGGATGAATCAAATAATATAGTCGAATTTCAAGTCTCAAAAGAAAATAAAAAGTGTCATAAATACTAGGCCCAACAAAAACAAAAGATAAGGAAGAACATCATCAAGTTGACGATGTTGAGGATAACTAAAAGCCCCATGACATAAAATTTAATTGATGATAAGCTATTGAGGAATAAAATAAGGCATAAGAAGTTGATGACATAACAAAGTAGGTGCAAGAAGTGCACAAGAAAAAATGGATGAAGATTAGAGAAAAAAAGAGTTTGTGCTCACTACCAATGCCAAGGAAGATGAAGATAAGTAGTGCCAATATGTAGAGGCATAGCTAAATAATACTCAATAAGATGTCACTCTCACACAATATCAAGCCAATGAAGCTATGAGGAAGAAGAAGGAAGAATTATATGAAGCCTTGCATCAATAATAGGCTAAAACATAGGAACAACAACTACATATAACCAAGGCATGGGTTAATTTTTAGGTGCAATCATAGGCCAAGGATGGACAAGACAAGGCTAATGTTCTTAAATAATATAAAAAGTAATAAGATCATGTGTAAAATCAATAGGAGGAGGAATAACAAAAGAATAAATCTATGGAAGAGGAACTCAATAGAAAACTAGTAGAGGAAGCCAAGAGAAAATAAGATGAAGATGTTGTGTAGAAACTATTGACTATATAATATGTTAGGTCATGTCAACAATAAATTATCAAAAAATAACATCAAATAGGTGGGTTAGAGTAGCTTGTAAAAGAAGAAGATACATCCATAGATACAATAGGTGATTAGTAATAGACCATACCTTTGGAAGGATTTAGGTTATGGAGAATTACAACTTTGGGTGTTTAGTGTACCACCTTCTCACTTTCACTTATGATAATGCCATAACCCAATCCTTTTTCTATAAAAATAACATTAGAAACATTATTAATTCAACAAGAAATATCATTAGATGTTTCTATATTGTCATTGAATAAGAAGTTAGAGGGCACTACAACATTCAAAGAGTATACTGCATAGAAGGCCACCTATTTTGAGTAGGAGGTAGATAAATCTTAGGCTAAGAATATTACATTGATGTCTTAAATACATGAATTTATAAATCTCATCTAAGATACTTGTCTCAAGTTGGTCACTCAAGGAATTCAGGACCAAGTAATTTCTAACCTATACAGACTCAAGACACTTGTATTTGAGTTAACAAAGGACTGATTCACAACTCAGAAACTCCACAGAGTGTAAACATTCTATTAAAATGTTAAGGTTAATGATTCAACACTCATCACTCTAATGGAGGAATACCAAGGAATTATTGACACCACTACACTTCAAGATCAATAGGTCACATACAAGTTATTGGATTAGAAGCAATAATTAGATACCACATTAGGTAGTTTTAGTGAATAATTTGTAAAGGTTTATATAAAAAAACAACCATGGTAAGTTACACTTCATCTGGGGAAGATAAGGATAAAACACTCCAAGAATCACTTAATGTCAAGGATAATGTACATTATAACCATTTGAATTGATGGAGAATATAAGTGGAGATATTCATATAAGGATTATGAACAGCAAGGATGCCTTAAGCATAATTTATAATGTAGACATCAAGAAGATCATCAATTACCACACTTTATTGTACATCTTAGTGCATCTAATACAAGAAGTAATGTTGCACTGGAGTGTATACAAAATATATCTAGCTTTGTTCACCAGCTCAATTGCATTAATATTTAAGCCTTTGTAAAAGATCTAACATATGATCACACAACATAAGGCTACATAGTTCTAGTCCAAGTACTATTCTAATATAAATTCATCTGCATCCATTCCACCACCATCATGTTAAGTACTAAATAGAGAACAAATTTTGAAAATTTTTGTATAGCATTTTCTATTAAGGAAGACATAATAAGATAAATAAGATAAGGTTGGTTAAAAACTTGTAAAGGGTGACCATTGGGTTATGTTAGCCTATTGAAAACCCACAAAAGGAAGTAGGATATTATGCTAATTAGTTTAAAACCCATAAAGGGCAACCACCTAGCTAAGCCAGCCTATTAAAAACCTATAAAGTGTGGTTGGTTGGTATGCTATTTAGTTGAAACACAAAAGGGTAGATATGTAATGCACAAGAGGTAAAAAATATAAATGACACCATAAACAATTATTGTGAATCTTATTGATCAAACCATTTCTTTAGCTCCTAGTAACTTGTGCATTCTTGGAGATCCTATGATGTTAAATCAGAATGAGACAACATTCTAAATCTAAAAAAGTGTTAGGAGAAGAAAATAAATTGTAAATCTGCATAGGATATTTTTTTTAATATTTGTGCATTATACACTAATTTTATTGTTGTATAGTCTATTTTATCTTATCGTAATGATTTTTAATAGTTATAATATGAAGATACTCCACTTTTGGTGTCAAGTATGAGAAGAATATGAACAATCATAGAATAGAAACATTTATATTTACTTTTGATTGTAAGAATATGAGGGTTCCACTTTTAGTAGAGAAAAATAGAGATTATCTAGTTATAGTTACCTGTATGATTTATTTTTGTGTTTCTTTCATGAATTCTCATTTGTAATGTCTTAGCTACTTTTTGTTTGAACTATTATGAATGAATTATTTTAGTTTTTGTAATACTAGTTGTTCTTAATTCCTCAATAATGCAGAATGAATAATGCTTCTTATGTTTATATCATCCGAATTCCTATGATTTTATTTTAAACTATTCTATACACATGAAATATCTCATAGCTATCATCATCCTTAACATGTTCTGATGATTCAAGAACCTCTGCTAATAGTGAACTTTGAAAGAAAGGATGCCCAATTTTTTTTGGGTTCATTTTAGATGTAAAATAAGTAGTAAACCATACTTATAAAAATATGTAAAGAGATAATAAGTTAAAACAACATTGATGAGTGAGAGGTAAGAATCCAAACTCACTTAATAATGGAAAAACTAAAATAGAAAAACAAATCAAGATTATATGCTAAAAGAATGATAAATAATTTTATAATGTTATAAATGAAACTAAAGAAATCTGAGAAAGATAAAATAATGTTTTAAATATGTAATTCATAATCAATAAAAAATATAGGTTTTATTCTTTAGATAAATTAAACCAAAGTAAAATTATTAGTAGCATATTTTAAGAAGAGATGAAGAATAGGGAATATATAAATTGAGAAATAGATTTAGAAAGATAATTGCTTATGATGTGTAAAATGAGATTAGTGGTGGGGGAAATGTAGGTAGTACCAATGTATAAAAATCATTATCAAAATTAAGACACTCAAATTAAGTTGGCAAAACAAGAAGACTTTTGACATTAATAGTATAGATAACTTTAATTAGCCACACAAATTTGGGTGAAGTATAAATATCATCCCATGAAAATTATATGCATGAAAATTAAAATGGACCTACCTTCCCACAACATGTTCCCCATTCTTCATTACCCCTTACAAAGTCATTAATTTACTATGAATATTGGGTACTTGCATGAGAAAATAGGTATCACTGTGAATGATTTTGAAATGTCTTATCCTAGTCTATTGGCCTATCACACCTTGGTGGACGTTGGATCGATCATGAGTCCAATTATGGAGTTTGAGGTTTGACTAAAATATAATATGTGCTTAATAATCACATATTATTTTGTTATTTTATTTGTTTATTTGATTATAGATGTCTTTTATAATTGCTTTTTGTTTTAAATGATTTGTATTTTATCTTTTTAAAGGTATTTTCTATTTCTCATCCATATGGATTTTGAAAACCAACATGTGTGTACAAAATGGTTGTCACTAGAAAACATAGACTTGATAGCAAAATAATATTAACTTAGAGAGCATTTTGTGTAAGAGTTTCATACTTACATGTTAAATAAGAATGTTATATTGAATTTTTCCTTACTATTCGTAAATTAGAATTAATATTAGAGAAAATATGAATTTGAAGTGATTTAGTTACCTTAGATTAAAAAAAAATGTGATCATGTAAAAATGATACAATGATAGTTAAGCATGAATCCATATCATAATAAATAGTGTAAGTGTAGGGAAACATGAAAAAATAGTTTGTTTACTGGTGTTACTAAAAAATGAACGTAACTAATTTTGAGAGTATGAAATCCCAATGTTTAACCATTTCCTTAATTTTTAAGAACAATGCTTAGTTTCAAAGATAGTTTTACATAATTTTATGAAGAAATTTTTGTCCTATCCAAGGTATTACACTACAACTCATAAAATCTAAACCAGTGTAGTTGAAAATATGAATATGTTTTTTGAGGAAGGCCTGGTCTTATCTAAGGTCTTATATTACAACTCACAAATGAAAAAGAAAGTGAAAACTAGACTAAGTAATAATATATGTTCATGAGGATGTTTAAGTCCTATCCATAATCTTATGATGAAACTTATGAGATAAATGAATGAAATTAATATAGATCTAAGGACCAATGATATGAACTAAGGTTACTCAGAGTAATTAAATGTTGTAGATTGGATAAATTTATAGGAAATTTGCAAGAAGTGTTAATATATATATATATATATATATATATATATATATATAGAATATGGAAGTGTGAGAAATAATAAATATTTTCAAAATAATCTTTATTTAAAAATTGAACATTAGTCAATTATTTTAAAATATGTCCTTCATTAGTTTGTAATATATAAGCACTAAGATGAAGGATATATTTTATAAGGTAAGGACCCCACAATTTTTTGGCTTAATTTCCTTCTTTTCCATGTGTATAATATAACTTGAGAAGTAGATCATGAGTATTAAAATTTTGTATTTTGGCATTTTTATTATGTTATTTGGGAACGTGACCCTTGTATTAGTTATTATGTTGTAAATGAACCATATGTCACTCATCAAGGAAAACTAAAGAATGGAAATGAATTTTAAATAATTCATCATCAAGAGTAATACCATTATGATTGATGTGTAAGGATGTTACTTTAACTTCCAAAGGTAACACTAATTCAAAATCATATAAGAATTAAAATGGTGTCTCCCTAGTAGCGGTGTGTATGTTAGTGTAATAAGACCAAAGTGAAGAGTAAATATGGATATTTAAGTTAGGATGATATTATATAAAAGTATTTTGTATTATTTTTTTCATAACTTTTTTAGTGGCTTCTACTTTGTCACTCCATTCAGGATGATAAGGTGATGAAAATTTATGTGTAATTTTGTTTTTTTCACATAGTTATTTGATATCTTTATTTTTTAAGTTGCCACCATTGTCAGAAATGATGGTATGAGGAACTCAAAAATGATAAATGATTTAATTTAGAATTAATTTGTAAATATTAAATCTAGTAACATTAATAAGAGGCATGGATTCCACCCATTTGGTAAAATATCTAGTGGTAGTGTGTTTTAACCTTTTAGGGTTTTACTAATGTGAATCATATGTTTGATTAGAGGGATAAATAGTAAAAATAAGTGAATTAATATATATAAAATAATCACTAATTATTTATATATTTTGACTATCTTTGACTTTATAAAAATAGTAATAAATATGTATAAATAAAGACTTATCTAGAAGATACCTAACATAAAAGATCTGATTAATGGAAACTGATATATAAACAAGTATGAGTGTCATCAGCTAAATCTATATATAATAACCCCTCATAGATAGTATCACCACATTTGTATAGTATCAAAATGTGGCTTGAGTGATTCTATTCCTATGAACATGAAGTCTAAAACTTTGTATTGTGTTTTTAATAGCCGATTTACTATGCAAACCTTAATCCTCCTTATAATTAATGCATGAGCTAAAAAGTGTGTTCATTAGTAGGATAAGTTAGACATACTCAACACCCCACTATGAAGATATTTTCCTACATACAAATAATTTAATGAGGGGTAAATCTTGATTTAGTTCTCCCCACCTAAGTTTTGGTATAAGTACAAGTGATGCTCGAATCATAGTGGTATTAAATTCCTTTAGTGTGCTTGATATTTAAAATATAGAAAATATGAGCTTAGGGAGGATATAGATGGTAGGATGTAGAAGTAGGGAACAATAACTATTGATAACCTTGATTTTTCTCAATTTTTTTCCTATTTGGATAATTATTTTGCATCTAATTTCCATCTAGTGGCTAGATGTCTAGAAGTCATATATTTATAGTGTTTTATAGATTGTGTAGAAAATAAAGTATGCTTAGGCAAACCTTAGGAAGGTTTTAATTTTCAAAATATATTTGTTTAATAAATTTAGGGTAAAGGAAATTAATGACATTTTAGGGATACTAACACCACTTGGATTTAGTGTCCTTAATGTGGTGCAAATGTCTAACTAGTAGCTTGTTATGCATGAATGGCCAAGATCAGGAAATGAGGGTCTAAGATTGTATTTAAACTAACTAGGGATGCTTGTGGTCCACAAAAAGGCTAAAAAAGTGTAATAATAGGTTATATGATAGGTTTATGGATAATATAGGAATATATTATCTCAAGTAGCACTCTTATCACTTAATACCTCTTTTAGATGATTACATTTGCACCCCTTTATGCTAAAAAGGTATTAAAGTGAAATGAAGTATAATAGAAAACAAATTTTACTTGGAATTAGATTGGAAGTGAATCCCATGAATCTGAGTATGAGTATGTGAAGTTGGGTCTATGTATGTGATGTATGATCCAAAGAAAGACCTAAAAATAAATCATGAAAAAATAAGTCCTTAATTAAGAGATTTAAAAAGCTAAAGACTATGTTGAATTAATAAGTAACTATGTAAAACCAAGTGAAGAAATGGGAAAGAGGAAAATAATGAATACATCTCATCGAGTACTTGAACCAATGTATGAATCTGGTAACAACCTATGTGTGTGTGTGTATATAGTGATCAAATCATTGAATATCTTAGACTAAGTTTATAGCTTGATCAATCCTCATTTGTGTGTCACTAAAGAAAACTATCCAATTTTGACTCCATCATTACCAACCCCTACTTAGTGTATCATGTTAGTGATGAAATTGGATTAGAATGATAGTATGTCCCTCTCATGTGGGTGGCTCAATAAATAAATTATGATATGACTCTGTCATTTCCCACCCATGTATTATAGATGTATTGGAAAGTGAAATACACAAAGTTTTGGAAATATCTATGTATATCAGCTCCATGGCCACTCGAGTACATTAGGTATTTCTAGGCCACTTGAGAATACTAACCACTAAAGATGGAGTAAGGAATTAAACTAGCAATAACTTAGAATATGATTTCAATTTTAAACATCATAAAAATGATATGGAGTTTTCCATTCCATATGATCAACCTATGTGTAACTGAGTATATATAAATAATGTGTGATGTAAATGCCCCCAATCTGATATTTGAGTATACTAATTCTAGATTGAGTTGTAATAATTATATATGAGTATCTAAATTAAAGTTGGGGATGGTCATGTCACATATGATGCCCCTAATCTAAGTAAATGATATGAATCTAAGATAAAAAAGTGAAATATAAGTAAAATATTATCATAACTTTCAAACCTATAGTTGAACCTATGAAAACCTATACTATACCTAGTGTACTATTCAGGCCAGTCTAAAATGTCCTAAAACTAGGCCTACTAGACAATAGCACCACATCTTAGATAGTATAACCACATGGTACTAGTGTCCCTATTTAGGCACTAATGTTTGTTTGGTTTAAATTTTGTGTCATTATAGTACTTTTTGAGTCACTATCTTTTCCTATATCTACCTGTGTCTAAATTTATGAAACTGAGCCTGTGTGTTGAAAAATGTTTTTTGAATGTAATATAGGAACACAATGTCTGTGGTAACCCCATATGAATTCCCCTTATTTTTAGGGTAGTTTTTGGACATGTGTAATAACTATCCTAAACAACTCTAAAAATGTGATTTAGCTAGAGCATATATGATAACTGCATAATAGTCTAATATAGTGTGAAAACAAAACATCATAGTTTATGATAATCAGATGATAAGTATTTAATGTAAGATGTATGTCATGTATATCATTTTAAAATGGTTTCAAGATAGATGTAATTAGTTTATATAAAAAAAAATTGAGTATAACTGAGTAGCTACCTATGGGAATGGGGCATATTATCCATAATGACATAGAACTAAGAAGAATAGATGCATGAGGTCCCTCATAAAATATAAAATTGGTGTGCTTAACAAGCAAAGAAAAGTGTCATGGATAGGATGAGTAAAATAAATCAAACAAACAAAAACACATGAGGCACACAATGTAGGCCCATGTCCATAATACAAGGGACATGGGCACATATCACAAATTTTGAGAAATGAAGACATAGAAGGATATGTTCAAATATTCACATATGCAATCAGAAAGCAATTTCGCTTAGAGCCACATATAAGGACATTCTCAAATGTCTGCATACATAATTTTTAAAACACACACAAGGGACATGGTCACATGTCCAAGTCATACACACTTTAAATAGAAGTGTAGATCTAAATAATGATGGAACATTAAAATTCCCAAAAATAGAAGAAGCATAAAAAAAATACAATCAAATATAAAATATAAAAGAAAGAAATGAAATTATGCATCAATGTAGTACATATATATGTAAGAGCTATGATGTACATATGTTGAGTCTAAAGTAGTGATAAACAATAAAAAATATGAGTATGAATAGAAATGAACAATATCAAGATATAATAATTCTAAAACAAGAATGTAAAAAATGCAAGGATATAACTTGGTAATATAAAATGTTTATGGTATGCCCCTAAGTGGGTGAAAGTGTCAAATGAATAACCACTAATAAATTTATATTCCCCCTATTTCGTATATGATAAAAAGTATGGATCAACATAGTGGACCTGAGTCTTTTATAAAATCTACAAGCCATTAACAAGAACAAGTGAAGCATGTATATATGATAAAATTTACTATACTATGATAGATATCATATGTAGTGTCTAGAAAATATAAGAAATGTAAACATAGGAATGCATACAATATTTAGATTTTGTGTTTTTTGAGTAATATTTTAATGTTCTTGTGTTTTGGCATGATATATTATTTTTAATTTTCTACATGTAAGCTATGTACAAGAAACTTAAAAATGAACTATATATAAGGAGAAAGTGAGAACGAAAATGTGTCTAATTAAATTATGAAATTGTAAATGAAATAGTATACAAGAGAAATTTAGTGTCTATATAGACCCAAGAGTAAATCCATGGGATGTGGATAATAAAAATGTGGATCCAGTGGGATATCATCAACTGTCAGATGTTGAATCTATCCAAACTCAAATAAGTCATCATCTCTATGTTTTTCATAGAAATATATATGTATTATTGGAATTTTATCCTTGGAATGAGTCTAGAGTCTAGGCATGAAAATGGGGTACTACTCAACTATGTAAGATGCCTCTTGTTTGGTCCCAAGTTAAACCACATTAAACTATAGAGTATTTGTGTGAAACCTATCATTATCATCTATGTCATCATGTAAGATACAAATTATGTGTCCATCATGAGTGAATTTAAATCATCTATTTGACTAATCAAATAGGGAATACATTAATTTTAACCACGTATTTCCAGTTTTAACATGTAGTTAAGTGCATCTACTCATAATGAAATAATGTATTGGTCACCTTGGGGACACATGCAAATGTTAATGTAATATGTCTAATGGAATATTGATAATGATTAACATGATGTAACTCATTATATTTATAGCCAATGTGATGTAAAAATTACAAATTGAAAGTGTTAGGATTAGAATCCTCATCTATAGACACATTTTAAATGTATCTATCTATTACAAAAATATGAATACACAATGGACCATTCTATGAATGTTTGGGTCAGTGAAACTCTACCATGTTACTTGAGTCTATGAAGTATATCATATCTTTAAAGGTGTTTATGCCTATGAAAGTGGAGGTTTTATGATCTATATAGTTCCCTTGTCCTTAAATCTATTTATTTTATGTTGTAATGTTGAGCATGTGTTGGTATCATGTCTTGTAAGTTTTTATAAGTGGAAAAAGGGTTGACCTTCTTGTACTGACAATTTTATGATTAATATGTGTTAGACTATGGGTAATATCATCAATCCTTTATCAAGTAGTATCTATAAGATATTTTTAAGGTTATCTTGTGAACTCCCTACCTAAAATTATATGATTAAATTGATATCCATGGATATAACAATATGTAATGAATGGATCAAGTGATCTATTGCTAATTGTAGTTGAGTATGAGAGCATGTAACTATAGGATCCTGAAAAAGTGGTTTTACTAGTGTAGAGAGATGTATAAGTTCCTTGTAATAGATTATGTACTCTTTTAGGCCCACTAGTGTAAAAATTAATCCACATTAATAATCATCAATATCAATAGGTGGTTGATCTTACTCTATAATAACTAGTGAATATGTCTTGGAGTTGTCAATTTAAACCTCTTTTAAATTAAGTAGTGGTAGCTATGCTATAATAATCTCATCATCTTCCCAAGTGACCATGTATGTTTTGTGAGAGGATATTCCTATATCATTGGTGAGAGAAAATATGATATAGAATGTTATATAGGGGTTATATGAAAAGTCTTGATATACTCCCGCACCTCATATGTATGCATCTACTCAGTGGGAATCTTGTTAGGTGTGGATTCAATGAGAACATGAGGTTTCCCATCTAAATATGTACCTGGAGTAGGAGAATTGGTGATTCTGTAATATCCAAATGGATAATTATATATTGGACATGTGTATAGGTTCCCATAATGTAAAAACATAACACATCTATGAAGATTAGAATGTACAACCTCTATAGAATGTATCCAATGTCTCTCGTGTAGCAAGTTATTGTGAAAATTATTTGGCATCACATAAAAGTGTGTAGGTAAGGTATTTTTCCCCACTATAATGTCCAATAGATAGAACCTATTATCTATCTAGGAATGCCACTAAACCCTCACATGTTCTTAAATGTATTTTTAATATATCTTTTATAAACACCCATGGTTTATATAAATTTGAGGTTATAGATGTTGAGTCCTGAACCACTATTGATTAGAAATCATTTGAAATCTATGTTGTTTATTTGAGCTTGAAAGAAAAGTGGAAATTTTGAGAAATTATTGATTTTGAAGGAAAGTCATCATTGGATAAATATATCACATTCTCAACATCCTTTATAGTGTTCATGATATATTCAAAATAATAAGTTTTAGTATCATAATACATGGATGTATGATTAAGTGTTTTACAAATAATATCTTTGAAAATTATTGATTTTTGAATTAATTGCAATTTATATATCTTAGAACATGTGTTTCTCAATAGATCCATTATATCAAATTATATTTATTGATGTCTAGGTCTCATTTTAGTCTCTTGGGGATGAGGAGGGATGGTAAGGTTACATTTCTCTTATGTAAGCTAAGGAGGCACCTTGCTCTACCTAGTGATATCTAAAACCACAAGATCTACTATTTTCCATATGCGAGTAGAAGAGGCCATATGGGAGTGTAGATAATCAAGTGGTCTAGGTGGAGGTAGAATAAAAGGTGTCTTCTGGGCCATCTTCCATCTTCAGGTAACTAGTGGTAACTCAAAGTGATCCATATAGCAATAATACACATAAAAATTGCACTCACATGATGGAGGACCAATGTGTAAGATAATCTTAGCTCTAGCTATTATTAGTACGGATTTCACCCTTTGAGGTAAGGGGTTTAAGTCCTACCTCATTTTGATGATACAATAGGATCACTTATATGTGTGGGTGGCCTAGTTAATGAGGTGAACCTCTAATTTTTGGGTTTTCTCCATTATTATATTAATTTTAGATCAATTCCTAAAACTATTAACTTGGTGATGAAAAGAGATATAATATGATGCATAAAAAAACCTAAGCTAAAGGGAGGTGATGCACTGACATAATCTTATCCACTATATTGAATCATTCAATAAAATTTTGTCAATGAAACATGGACTACTGATTAAAAAATGTTTTTCAATGGTACCATAATAATTAATACTTAACATGAGGGTTATGATAGATGGATGCAAATTGAATGTGATGAATTAAAATCCTATTATAAGGAACTACCAATAAAATTTAACTTAAAACATAGTCAACTACACTTTGACACATCATTTGACCTACATAAAACTATATCTTAGTAACTAAGTGAGGATAAGGAACTCCAAAGTGGAATAACACTTCAATTCTTCTAAAAATAAACAAACACATAACATAATAATCTAGTAATTAAATCTAAAACAATATTTAATAAGTAAAAAGTTTTAAAAGATACAATTTGGGTAGAGTTTCATCATACCCAACTAAGGGATGCTTATAATGCATATATCATAAATTTATAAAATAATGAGAATGTGAGAGAATGGAATATGGAGTTAAAGTATGTAAAATAGTTCATGATGACCCTCAACCACTCAAAAAATAGTTACAACATCCATAACATGCCCATGATCTCTTCATGTGATGATTTGAGTTAGTTGTTGATGTACTTCAGTGAGTATGGTGTAGAAAATGGTTTAGTTGAAGCTCCTTCATTTTTTTTTGATTCCATACTTATCATGAGCATACTAACCTAGTCAATTCAATCTAATTTTGATAGTTGAAAAGGGTAATTATTCTCTAAGTATCCTCCATAAAGAATTAAGTAACCCATATCTCTTTTGAATTTTAATATGGCTTAGGAAACTACCCAATCATCCATGATGGATGTGAAATATGCCTTCTTGCCTCAACTAGGTAGTTATAAGTCTCTTCATGTCATGCATTTACTCCCTTATTATCCTTTTATGTCAATATCCATCTTTTCTTGTTGACAAAATAGACATATGTAATCATATAAAAATGCAAAATTTATGACTAGTGTGGCTTATGAATCCAAATCCATATATCCCTCTCACTTGCTCTAATTATCCTCATAAGCTTATTTTCAATTATTCCCAATCATTCATAGCCTTCTAGACTTGATCCTAGCTAAACTAGGACCCTCTTTTCATGACCAATCCATCACACTAGGTCCCATCTACCCAGGACAATAGCACCACACTAGTACTGTAGTGTCGATACCACTCCTATCTACTTTTAGTACTATTTTACAAGCTAATTTTTTCCCCAATACTTAATTTCTTATGACTCCCATCCTTCTTCTTATTTTCCTAATGTGAGCACATTAAACCCATGTGTAATAGATCCCTATAAAAGCCCATTCAAAGATAATTTGGAAGGGGTTGGAAAATATCATAAAGCAAGCAAGAATGCAAGTAATACTACTTAATAAAATTTCTCTATTATCTATATACAACCATCAAATACTATTTATATCTTATTAAAATCCTATACCAATCCTTAGTCATCTCAAGTACACCTAGTTTAGCATTTCCTTAAATTCTCATATCATAATTGCACCAAACACTTTTAAAGGGAGAGCTACATATGGGTTGTTCCCTTTTTAATGTATTGGTATGTAGCTAAAATGCCCACACAAGGGGTGTGGATCCATTTCTAGTGAATATTACACAAACTAACCCTCCCCTACTCAAAATTAGTCAAAGTACAATGAAAGATAGGGTTTGAAGAGAAAATCTACTCTACAAGGAACTCTATATACTTATGCCTACCACAACTTTAGAGATAGGGTCACATAGACTTATAGAAAAAAACTAATAAATCTAAAATACTTAGGAAAAAAATTTCAATCAAGTATTATAGCATCGGTGCCACTCTTATCCACTTTAAATGCTCCTATCCAATTAGAAAATGAAAATTAGAATCTTTTTTGTGATAGTGTCCCAGGTCTACACAGTTAATATCAAATCTTGTCTTAGTTGAATTAGCATAGTTTAAGCTAAGTCTTATTTTATCCCTCTTATTACTATTTTTATAAAATTTCTAATTAACAATAATTTTCAAAACTTAGTATCTTATTTACCACATATTATTTATTGATTTATAAATCTAGACCCTTTAACTAAATTAAGAATAAAACCCAAATTATTCCCAAAATAAATAAATCATTTGGTGAACCTGACTTACTTTATTTGTGCATAAAAACCCTAATAATCCTAGGATAAAATCCTTACTAATTTTTCCTATAAATTTATAAATTTTTACTTGAATATTTAAATTATAAATTCATTTCAACTATTAAAATTTAGTAGTAAATTTTAAAATAATTTTCTTTCAAAACCTTAGTTCTCTATACTAGATCCCAATATTTTTGACATAATTTTCCAATAATTTTTTGAATTTTTAATAGCATATTAAAATAATAAAATCCATTCAAATCTCAAAATTCAATAGTAATTTTAAAAAAAAATCTTAAAACCCTAGTTACACATACTAGGCCCTATTCAATCAAGCATTTCCAATAATTTTCTAAATTTTTAGTTACATATTTAAAAGAGAAATCCAATTTAATTATAAATATTCCATATTATTTTGTAAAAATATCATTATCAAAACCCTAGTTATATGTAATATCTCCTATTCACTTCTTGAGGTATCACCTTACATTTATAATCAAATTGTAAAAAGAATCTCACTTATTTACAAATTCTTCTTACATTTTTTTTAAAGTAACAAGGAGACCATAATTGGTCCCATCATGTACATGAATGATGAATTCTATAATATATTAGTAAGAAGCTTCATTTATTTCCTCTCATGCTTACTTTTCATAAAGAGATGATATTACAAACTTCATTGAAAAACATTCACAAGATTGCAATATTCTTTTTGCATACTCCTTTTTGCTCATACAAAATAATTACCAACTCTATTTTGTTAGACACATTAAAAATATTATGTTACATGTCAAAATTTTCCATGCCTTTATGCACAAATTTATGTTCTCTATCCTTTGATTTATATTTCTCATGTGGAAATTTTTGCAATCTTATCATGTTAAATACATTAGAAATGTTATGTTACATGTTGAAATTTTCTATGATTTCATGCACAATTTCATACTCTATACAATTAGCTTGTTATTTCTCCTATGTAATGCTCTTTATAAACATATTATTGCATAAATCATCACTCAAAATTCATTCATTTCACTCTGCATTCATAATTTTTGCCTAAATGCATATTACTCATTGGCTAATTTTGAGTATATCCCTATCACTATTAGACACAAACAAATAATAATATTTATATATATCCCTCCTCCCTTAAAATATGGTACATATAAATCTCATCATGCACCTAATATAGGCTCTATGGCTATAGAGAATCATGTGGTCCATGTTATCACCCAATTTTATTAAGATAGGTAGGTTGGTTACATCCATGGATATAGATTTATAACTCAAGCTATTACCCCTTCAAATACAATTTTTATTCTTGTGCTTCTTCAATGATTAGATGTATACAAATATGTGTTGTATACAACCCTTTGTAATACTAGAATTATCATTTTAGCCAAACCAACTTATGTTGCATCTATCCTCAACATAATGCAATGGACTGAAGAGCATATTTATTTTGAGAAAGTGGATTTACCCCCACAAAAAATCATTGAACAATACCTACCTTTATATATTCAATTAAGAGTTAATGATGTGGGGTTAAAAAGAGTGTTAGTTTATAATGGTTTAGGACTCAACATTTCCAACATATATTTTCTTAAACATCTTAATATATAACCTCATAAACTAAACCATTCTAACATGAACATTAGAAGTTTTGACAACATCCCATAGAAGATCATGGGTAAAAAAACACTCAATATTACCTTAAGGCCTAATACACTACAAAATACTTGCCAAATCATGCCAAATGACCTTAACTATAATTTATTACTTGGTCAGCCTTGGTTTCATGATATGCATGCCATCCCTTATACACTCCATGTTTGTCTAAAATTTATTCAAAAAGGGTACAACTACACATTTCCAATCGATGAAAAACCTTTTAAATGGTTTTACGTTGTTGAAACTACATATAGTTATATTCTATACTTTAATCTCAAGAATTTACCTACACAACCTAGTTTTCACAAAATACCTTTGAACCATACAACACATCAACAAAATATAAGTTTTATAATAGCACTGATAGCAAATCAACAATTTTCCCATCCTTTCACACTTAAATATCTTAATAAGAAGCAATATCATGGGAAACATCTTGAAAAGCATGAAAAAGGATTCATGAATCCTATCAAGGCATCCACACTACATGGAATGCAATGGCTTAGATATAAATCTACCTGTCTTCATAATAAATTTGTTTTCTACATCAAAACATATAAAGTTTTATCCACCTACTACACTGGTAGATCATACCATTAATCATAAATCAACCTTATCAATGATCTATCCTGATCTCATTGATGACAATTTTACCAGACATGTTCATATTATAAAATTCTCTAATGATGAATCCCTCTTACAATTTCTCATAGCATATGAGGATCTCCCATCCTACTATCATAAAAATAAATTTCCTCAACACGCAAATTCCCATGAATATTTTGTAGAAAGTCTATATTCTCCCCAAGACATACCAATTGATTTAGATGATATTATTCTTTCTACTCACTACACACTTGATCATTCCACATTAATTAATGAAGAAATAGTTAATTTTAATTTTGAAACCGACCAGGACTCTGACATGGTCTTACTAGATACTACCCTACAAAAGGAACAAGATATAAATATTCATAAAACATTAATAGATTACATAAAAATATTTGCTTTGTCTTACCTAGATATGCTAGGAATTGATACATCAATAACGGTCCCTCAGATACCCTTATACCCAAATGCTAAACCAGCTAAGAAAGAAAATTTGCAAAGTGCATCCTAAGGTGGCTCTGTTAGTCAAAGATGAGATCCAATGCCTCTTATATGTCAATGTAATTTGACCAGTATCACACCCTGAATAGATCTCCAACATATTCCCTATAGTAAAACGTAATAGGCAAATTTTATATTGTTATAATTTTTTAGGTTTAAATAAACCATACCCAAAATATTATTTCCCCTTGCCAAATATTGACATGATCATCAATTCTATAGCTGGGTATGACATGTTATCATTTATGGATGGCTTCACTAGATACAACCAAATCAAGATCAGTAAATAAGATCAAGAGAAAACATCTTTTAGAACACCCTAGGGTACATTTTGCTATATTATCATGCTCTTCAGATTAAAAAATGTTAGATCCACATATAAACATACCATGACACACATATTTCATGATTTGATTCACCATAAATGTCAAGGATTATGTCAATGATATAATAGCTAAATCTAAACAACAACAACATCATGTTATTGGTTTATGAAATATTTTTCAATGACTCAGGTAATACAATGTCTGAATAAACCCAAAAAAATGTTTATTTAGATTCACATCAGGTAAACTCCTAGGTTTCATTATTTCTCAGTGTGGCATACAGGTTGACCCTAGGAATGTCAAAGCCATTATTGATATGCCACCACCCATAAAGTTAAAATAACTCTAATCCCTACAAGGAAAGATATAATCAATCTACCATTTTATAGCTCAACTTGCTAGTAAAACATAGGATTTCATTCATTTATTAAAGAAAGATACCATGTTTATTTGGGACCAATGTTGTCAAGAAAACTTTGATGTAATCAATCAATATATTCTTAACCCATCTATTTTAATACAATGTATCCCTAATAATCCTCTCCTCATATATATCTTAGTAATAGATCATGCACTAGGAGCACTCTTAGCACAACATGATGATCAACATATCAAGCGAGTAGTTTATTATATCAGTCACACACTAGTTGATTATGAAAAAAATTATTTTACAATTAAAAAACTTTCTAGCATTAGTTTTTCCCATGTAAAAACTCTGACATTACATGATCCATAATGAGACCTATGTCATTAAAAAGGTAAACCTATTAATGTTTATAATGGAAAAACCACATATTTTAGGTTGAATAGAAAAATGGGTTATCTTATTAATATAATTTGACTTAAAAATAGTCCTCTAGAATTTAATAAAAGGCCAAATCATTCTAAACCATTTGGTATCAACACCACTCTTGGTTACCATCCCTCTTAAAGACACATTCAGAGAAGATTTTACTACTTATTCTACTCATTCAAATACTTAGACCATGTTATTTCATGGCTCTCATTGTGTATCCAGTGTAGGGGAAGGCATTATCTTTGTTGATCCTTCTAGTCACATAGTTCTTATAGCATACCGATTATGTTTCTCCTAGACCAACAACACCATAGAATATGAAGCACTTATCTTAGGTCTATTTTCCACCTAGTCCCTCCAAATAAATTCCATTCAAGTCTTTGATGATTCTCAACTAGTGGTAAACCAATGATTTGATGTCTATCAAATAAAAAAGGAACATCTTATCCAATATCATAACATGCTATAATGTTTATCATCATAATTGGATTACTTTTCTATAAAAATTATACCAAGAAAAGACAACTGACATGTAGATGTATTGGCAAGTGTTGCCTCTTTGATCCCTATCAATATCAATGATAATCAATATATTTTCATAATTAAGTGATTACAATCACCATCAATAGCCAATGTATATTTGATAACACTATCTGTCTTAACCACTACACCTAGTTCCATAACTCTAGAATGGTTTTCTGACATCTATAACTTTCTAAACAAATCTATTACACTAGACTCCTTTTCATGAAATGACAAATGTAAGTTACACAAATAATCACTCTATTATGTAATCATTTTTGGGGACATTTTTAAATTATCCTTTTATGGACAATTTCTTAGATGCTTAACTTCAAAAGAAGCCAAAATTGATCTTACATCGATGCAGGATAGTGAGTGTGGTGGTCATTTTAGTGGAAAGGCCATGTCACACAAATTGATTCAAAAAGTCTACTAATGTCCGACTATGGAAGAAGAATGTTCATAATATTAAAATTTATGTGATAAATGTTAATGACATAGTAACTTACAAAATTCACCTTCACAACAATTACAATCTATTGTCTCTCTATGGCCATTCATGTTTCGGGGATTTCATCTTATTGGAAAGATTAACCCTAAATCTATTAGTGGGCACAAATTCATAATCATAACTACAAAATAATTTATAAAATAGGTGGAATCCACTCCACTTAAATCTACTATGGGGGAGGAAATTTGTAGTTTCCTAATGACCCACAATATTTCACACTTTGGCCTACCTATAGCTATCATTTTTGATAATGGAACATCATTCAAGAACAAAACTATCAATAAATTATGAACAAAATATAAGATTAAGCACACATTATCCACTCCATACTATCCATAAGGAAATGGTCAAGTAGAAGCCACCAATAAAACCATCAACAACATTTAGAGCAAAACAATGACCAAATTTGGAGATGACTGGCACAATCAACTAGTCTTTACATTATGGGCCTATCGCAAAAGTATTTGTATACCCATAAAATCCAATCCCTATTCACTTGTATATGGCGTAGAAGTATTTTTTCCATTGGAATTAGAAATATCATCTCTTTGTGTCTCCCTTAAAGCTATTCTCACTAATGACTAGTATCATGAAAAACATATACACTAGCTCTAGCAATTGGAATATACATGCATTCAAGTAGCAAAACATCTCTAAATCTAGTAGCAATGCATAAAATGATCCTAAAATAAATGAGTTCACACCAAATAATTTGAAGTTAATGATCACATTATCAAAGAAAATATTTGTAATGGCAATGCCAAAGAAGAAATTAAATGCAAATTCAAACCAAATTATCTATGTCGATACATCATTACTAAAAAGCTTAGCCCTAAAGTGTATAATCTAGCTTCACTTGAAGGAAAGAAACTCAAAATTATAATGAATATTATGCATCCACATAGATTTTATGTATAGTATGGCATTCCACACATCACTTTGTGCATTATTTCCTTTACTTGATTTTATATAATTTCCCTATGATTGATTTTACATAGGTCAAATATTCTCAAATAATTACAAAAATAATACAAAATTTGAAAATCCAAAAACATTCAAATATGTCAC
This sequence comes from Torreya grandis, assembly GCA_037957365.1. NCBI lineage: Eukaryota > Viridiplantae > Streptophyta > Pinopsida > Cupressales > Taxaceae > Torreya > Torreya grandis. The sequence goes on from JARHVA010003711.1 coordinate 1,398,172, forward strand.
AAACACGAAAGACATCTTGATTGTATTCATCCTCCATGATTTACATTTCTACTCCTATGCTACACTTACATTTGTTGTTTTATGATATTTTTTATCAATTTATCCAAATTACCATGCTTCACTTGATCTTTTTTGAGTGTTTACGATGACTTCCAGACCCTTGATTACTTTACTCTACCCATTAATGGGCCATCCTACTCGTACATGCAAGATCCACATTGATATATCTTCATCCTAGGGGCATCTTCTACATGACTACACCATCCAAGTTATGTCATTTATACACTACATACTCTAGTTATCATGTTGATGCACATTATTTACTAGCTTACACATTACTCTATCAACATTCACTAGTATTTATCACTTTTGTATTTATCTACATATACATAGTCTTATACTAACATGTCTTAAATAATTTCATACTCTTACTTTGATTAGTTAAATGTTATTGTATTTTCCAATATTTACATGCTTTATCTTCTTACATATCATATATTGATGTGGTTATAGTTCTAGTTCCTACTTATTTTTGGTATGTGCTTTAGGACATTTTCCAATTTCCTTTGCTTTTATTCATGTGTGTGCCTTTGGAAATTTTATAATGTCCCTTGTATGTACTCTTCTATGTGATTATGGATTTCATGGTGACTTGATTGTTTCATATATATGTGTATGTAGCATTTGAACATGCTTTGTATGCTTCTGAGTGACATGTGTCGTGTCCCTTGTTTGATTAGCCCCTTGGCCACTCTTGTACACTTTTTTATTCTTGCCTTGTGTTCTTATTTATTGATTGTTTTTTACTATTTGAAATGCCATGATCCAAATCATGTATTATCTTACTTCTTGGATGCCATAATGCACATCATGGTCTATCCATCTATGACAACTAAAAATTAACAAATAACACTTCCAATTCTAGTTCAATACATTGCACATGCTTATACATTGTTATATCTATCTAAGCATACCCCTATTGATCTAATAATCTATTAATACAAACCGTGTTAAATCTTGAGATATATTGTCAATTATCATTGATATATCATATATTTTATAGCATAACACACTTGTAGGGATATTTTTTCTAAGGGCATTCATTACAAGATCTACATTCCTACACTCAGAAGAGGGGGAAACAAACAAGGGCTTTGTCATAGAGATCATAGCTCCTATAAATTTAAGAATCCAATTTTATAACTCTTAAAAAAACAACTAGACTTCAAAGTAGTCAAAATAGATCAGGGAGATATTGAAGGATCCAAAATAGTCATCATATTTGGCCCAAGATAATAATGTCAAGACTAGACTACAATGCCAATAGTTCTACTACCCATTTCCATCACTCCTATCCAAACAACAAAATAACCAAAATTTATAGAAATAGGTTAAAAATTAGGTTCAACTATAGATTTGGATAACCATACTAGTTTAGAAGTAATAGTTTCAATACATATTTTACTTTGAAAATTTTGATATAAGGGGTATAATTCATGACATGATGGCTCTCACTTATAGTTTTAGATATGGTAATTGGTATAATTTCTAGATAGGAATCAATGTTGTAGACATCACTGAGTGGGGGTAATGTGCATGGCACATTTATTTCTTTTCTTTCATAGTTTAGTATTGCACATATATTCTTAGCAGTTATATCCTTATTCTATCTAAAGTTGGTTAGCATCATTTATGAGTGGTTTTCATACAAGCCTACCCTCCATGTTCCTAAGTTCTTGAGTTCCCAAGTTTCTTCCACATAAGCTAGATTCACTGTTTCAAAGTGACTTTCATATAAGCCTAATATCCATCTTTCAAAGTGGCCTAGTTTCTAGCATACATTTGGCTATCCATGCCAACATTATCAAATCATATTACATTTATGGGCTTCAAGATCCATCTCATATGACATACATTTCATACTAATATTAATTCATAGCTTCACTATACAAGGCAATGATGGATCTAAAGGTATAGCTAGCCTTTGTATCCTTAAGTTTCTTATTTAGAAGGATTAGACATAGTCCAAGCAATGACCAACATTTTAATGACCACCTATCTTCACTTAGTGGGTGATGATGGAGCTAAAGGTCCAAAATTTCCATTCTTGAGCCACTTTTTGGGGAATTGAACACTCAGCTTCATTCATGATATTACTCTTTGTACATCATAATCCAACATTACTTATCATTACTCATCATCATAATACATTTTGTATTGGTTCATGTACTCATTAAGGTGTATTCATTCCTTTATCTTCCTCTCTCTTATTTAGATTTTTACTTTCTTATTTTAGATATAGCATATCTAGTAATAACTAGTCTACTGTAGTTTTTTCTTATAAAATCACAGTTCATAACATGCTCTCTCTATGAACAGCCCACCATCACAAAAGCATCATGAGATTCACCCTTATATGGAAGTTTAGGTACACTTTATCTTTTTCCTTTATCCTATTATTTCACTTTGTTTCATCACTATAATAAAGCGGGGGGGAAATGTAGTCATATAAAAATATAAAATTATAAATTTGAGTGTGGCTTATGACTCCTAATCCATAGATCCATTTGGCTTGCTCTCATGACCCTCATAAGCTTATTTTCACTCATTCCCAATCATTCATAGCCTTTCAAACTTCATCCTAGGTGATCCATGACCCTCTTTTTATGATAAATCCATCCCCTTAGGTCCCATATATTTATGATAATAACACCACACTAGGATAAGAGCATAAATGCCACTACTATCCTCTATTAGCATTGTTGTCTAAGCTCATTTTTGGCCCTAATGGTCATTTTTTTCCATTTCTTGATCCTTCTTCTTATTGACCTAATGTGAGAACATTTAACCCATGACCAATATATCCCTATAAAATCCCATTCAAAGATCATTTGGAAGGGGTTGTCAAATATCACAAAGAAAGCAAGAATACAAGCAAGACTACTCAAACACATTTCCATATTCTCTACATACAACCATACAATACTATTTATATCTTATTAAAATCCTTACACAAATCCTTAGTCATCTCAATCACACCTAGTTTAGCATTTCCTTGCATTCTCATATCACAATTGCACTAATCACTTTGAAAGGGAGAACTACATATGGCTTGATCCCTCTTTAGAGTATTGGTATATAGGTAGCATACTGACATAAGGGGTATGGATTTATCTCCATTGAATATTACACACACTAACCCCCTATATTATTTTAAATTGATCAAAGTATAATAAAACATAGGGTTTGAAGATAAAATCTGATCTATAAAGAGCTTTAAATAATTAAAACTACTACAACTTTAGAGATAGGGTCACACATACCTACCGAACAAAACCCAGAAAGATCATATCCTTAGGATAATAGTGCCAAACAAGGACTATAACTCTGGTACCACTCATATCCATTTTCAACATGCCTATCCAATAAAAAATGAAATTTATAATCCTATTTATAATAGTGTCTTAGGCTTGCATAGTGAATATCAGATCTTGTCTTAGTTGGATCAACATAGTTTAAGCTAAGTCTTATTTTAACCCTCTTATTAATATTTTTATAAAAGATATAATTACCAATAATTTTTAAAAATTAGTAGCTTATTTAGCACATATTATTTTTTTAGTTATCAATCTATACCCTTTAAGTAAATTAGGGATAAAATCACAATTATTCCAAAAAAATTTAAATCAACATACTAGGAAATTAGGCATAGTCACTTAGTGCTAGCTTCTTAAATGATCACTAGGCTCACATATAACCTTCAACTATATATGAGTGAACATATTATAGGTATAGATAAATATATTAGACCATGACATGTGCCTTTCCAATAGTTTAAACCTATAATTTTTGTTTATTTAGGTGATTAGGTCACCTCTCACTAGTATTTCTAGACTAGCTCTTTAGCTTAGACATGTTGGATAATTTATAAGATAAACTAAGGTTGATTTTTGATATAAAAAGTTTAAATATATTCACTTAAAAATACCCTCATGAATGGTCTAAAACTATTTATCTAGCATTGTACCCTGAAATTGACACTAAATCTTGATAAAAATAATGTTTTAGATGCATCTATATAACTATCTATACAAACCAATGCTAGGACTAGGATACTCTTAAAGTGCACAAGGTGTTCCTAATGTCTCCCAATCTATGTTAGGTAATTTTAATGAAAATTCCTCAAGTTTTCTTCCATTATGTCTCTATTAGGGTTTTAGAGAGGTTTAGAAGGGTTTGAACTCTTAATGATAGTTCAAAAAGGTTAGGCCTTCAACCCATGAACTAATACAATAACATATTATTTAAAATTCCCATCCACCTTACTCAAATTATTAGGATTCCATGTAGATCCTCCATATACATCTAATAATAAGAAGGTATTCCTTAGATGATTGTCTTACTTTCTATACACTTTCAAGGTAAATTTAGGCCAAAATGATGAAACCTAAGCTTCCATATGAAAACCAACTCATCTCACACATATAAAAAACCTTAACGTATGATTTCACACTAGTTTAAGATAGAATTTAACCTTAATTACACTCTTCCTTTAGTCTTCAAGTAATCATGCCTTGAGGAGGGTATTAGGCTAACAGGCCTAATGATAGAGTTCTTATGCTTTTCCTTCAAAATAGTGTCATGAGAGATCCTAGACACCTATAAGAGTATGAAAACTATCCATTAGAGTCTTTTTATCATCTTTATTATCTTGGTTAACCAAATTGATTCTTCTTCATGTATATAAAGTCCCCTAACTAGGCATGTAGGCATGTATATAGGTGATCATTAGAGGTGGATATCCCTATAGGTGATTATTTTTTAGTCTTATAAACCTCTTCTTGTTATTTACCCTTAATACCTATTCAAAACATGTATAATTTCATCAATTGTCTGCACATAGGCCTGGACCAATCCTTTTAAGACTTGTGACAGTCCTATATAGGTCTAATCTATACAACATATAGTCTACACTTTCAAAATAGTGGACCATTTGTGTGCCCATGTGACCTAGGGAGACCATTAAAACCATTTCCATACTCAAATACCTCATTTGAAGGTATTTGGCATCGAAATCCTTTATCAAATCTTTATTAAGGTTTAGGAAGGATTTTAGTGGCATACCATCCTAACAATGATTCATGGAGTATAAGATTTCAATACAAAACTTATTATAATGTATATTGATCCCATACACCAATTCAAAACTTATAAATATATCTTATTCCCATGCACCTTGTATGGTGAGTTTTGAGTAAAAGCTGGTAGCCTTCGAGCTCTTGCTTAGCATTTTGGGTGGGTTGACAGTGTTAAGGATTATTCATAGAGTTTAGATATTTAATGAAAATATTTAAATCATGGATTTTAATTACATAAGGGTCCCTATCTCCCCTTCATATCACTATTTTACACTCATCTTGACATGTGAGATATGAGCATTGGAGTTGACATCTCAAAATGGTAGACTAGAGTCATGGAGATTGAGAATAAATTTGGTTACTTCTTTTCTTTCCTCTATCCAAAAAACCTTCCTTAGGCCCTATATCATCATCATAGAGTTATTCATTACCTTATTCCTACCATGGTGGTTTGAGTCTTTCACTAAGATGAAGATGGGCTCTTGAGCGTTCAAGGAGGGCTTTAGGCCTTATAGGATTAGATTGAGTTTTGGGACATTAAGTCGCTTATAGGTGTATTGGTAGATATAATGTTATTATATCACCATTATCCATATAATTTATACCTTATGCACTTGTCCTTAGTTACCTAAACCATCATATTTATCCCTCTCTTATAGGCCTACCCTAACCATCACTACTTAGTTTGAGTGTTTTGACTAGTTGGTGTTAGAGACCTAAGTGGTCTATTATCTTCTTATATATTGTTGAAAAAATTGGTTATCATGTAACATGTTCTCTAGGATCTAACCACAACCTATAGGACTACACCCCCCCAATTATACTATTAAAGATAATTTATATAGTCATATAATGAGGCCTCTATGTCATGAATGTCCAACCTAGACCAGGTAGCTTAACCAAACTATATTTACCCTTAAGAATCCTAAGGATGATGAATAACATAAAAAAGTAGGGTAATCTGAGAATTTATTACCATTTTAATTCACATCAATTACACATCATAACTAGGTAGGAAAAATTAGATGCACCAAGGCTACTATTCATGCCTGAGTCAACTTCTTTTAGCTATTCCTTCTAGTTTCTTTGTCCTTGAAAAGTATGATATCTATGTTTTTCCTATTTTATTGAGATATATTTTTCATGTGCCTATATAATTTCATACTCAATGTTTAATTCATACTACTTGTAGTCCATTAGATGATGGTCATGGTGTGTGACTATTAATGGAATTCTTACACAGGCCCAAGAGCAAGAGGAGATATTCCATACTATGTTTGAGACCCACCTAACCTTCCCTAAATCCAAATCACATTATCAAGGTATTCATATTCATAACATATGGTCTATCCTTTCATTTTTAAGGTTTAAGTGTATATATTTTTTATAAAACCCATTGATGGTTAGGCCTGAGTTGGCCTTCTAATCTTGGTCATAGCTTCTCAATAGTATTCACACTTGAATATATCCTTTTCTCATGATCCCAATGGTTAGTCATTGTATTATGAAACATTTGACCTTATTATCATGCTTTAATCTTGGTAATGAGGTATCAAACATATATGTGGTGATCATATGGTCCTATGGAGTTTTTAGTTTGGAAATCAAGTCCTATTATGGGGAAGAATTAGCTTAAAAAGAACATTAAATAGCAGATAGCTTCTGAGAGGTTCCATATGGACTATTGAATATTATTAAATATCACCTATGGGGACCCTAGAAATCCCTTATTCATATAATCAATAAGGAAAATCATTTTGATTTATTTAATCACACACATGAAGGGAGAAACTAAAACCTAGGGTTTCATGAACACATTAAACAATGCTAATGAACCTTAAACTTTACTAAATATGTCTATGAAAAAATTGGGAGATATTTTATGGTTTCCTAGCCTTGAGATCCATAAGGAGTCTTATTTATTATAAAATAGGGACTCTTCAACATGAATACATCACCTTTTCATGCTACATAATGTTATAATGATATTTAATAGCCATCACCATGAAACACTAAGTTTACATGTGCACTGAAGTTCAACTACACAGGTAGTCCCATTTGAAGGAAAGATCGCGAAGAAGTTTAAGTTTAAATTGATCATCATAATATCTTAAGAAGGAAAGAAGACTTGAATGATTATAAAATACCATCATTCAACCTCAAACCACTACTCATTTTTAGATATATGTATTTAAGGTCCTTAATCATCAAGAAAACATTGCTTACAATTTGTAAATTGTCACAACCTAGAGGTTTCTTACTCCATTGGACTCACACATTTGAAATAGTGGTTGAGAATTAAATTTTAATACCTTGAGGACTTCCAAAACATATGTAAATTTTCTATTTTATTTAACCAAGCTAGAAACACACTAAAACATATCTAGGATTGACCCTGTATAGATGTGGAAGACTAGTTCGGTGGCTTATATTCTTAAATTATGTTCATGGATCATGAGTAATCATTATAAAAACTAATTACAAGTATTATAAGGCTGTTATACCCCATTCCTTTGTCCAAGATATTAGGTCACCATTTTCTCTCTCTTGTCTATACTAAATAAGAATGTGAGATGTTATCCAAGGCTACTAAGGAGGAACAATGGAAATGAGGGGTCAATTTTTGACATTTTTTTTACTTAAAGCTCATGGATTATCTTATGTGATGTTTTCGCTAAGTTTTATCTACATATCCTTGACCTTTTATGACCATGATCATACTATATTAATCTATACATGTTTGAAAACATGTAGAAAACACCACTTTTGTACATTTCCTCATGTTTTTAGATCTTATAATATTATTTATGGGTAATGTGAGGGAAATGAAGGGTTTAAATGTGTTAAAATAATGGATTAAAAATGGAAGGAAGGTGAAAATACATCCTTTCCCATGTGTGGGTCCATTTAGTGGTGAATAAAATCATTTAACTCATAAAAAGACACCCTTTTGCATATGAAACCTCACCATCATGGCATCATGATGATAATGGAGACCCTTGAAGTAATAATTATGGTCTTGGTGGTGTTTTGGAGATATAATATAATTATTATCATGAGTAGACACCCTTATGAAGGTAATGTACATGATCTCAAGTGAAACTTCAATTTAGTATATACCATAAAAGCTTAGAAAATTATAAGGCTTAAGGCAAGGTTATCACATTCCCTTTATATCATCTCTAATATATTTAATTTTTAATATATTTTAGGTTATCAACATTTTTATATATGTTCACAACAGGCCATGAGCTACAACCTTTGGGTCATCTTCAATATGAGTAAGCTTAAATCTTTAAAACCACTCCAAGACTTGTTTTAAAGCCTTATACATATCTAACATAAATTTAAAACTTGAAACATTCTCTATAAAGGTGATAATATGACAACCATAACACTTATTAATAGTGACATACCACTTGAACATGCTTCCCCTGACTTGATGACAAGTGAGCCCTTATTAAACTAACCTAACACTTCAAGAGATGTAAGAAGATTAATAAGGCATGAACTCAGGTGTTTATGACATAGGTTGAACATTTATAATCCCAAGGGTAGAAATGAGTTAACATAAATGGTTAATTTTAAGGGATTATCTACTTTATGGTCAAGAGGACCCATCATTTCTTTCATAATAGTCATGGTTTATATGAGAGACCTCTCTAACTAGACTGATACTTCATGAATAATAGATTGAAAATGTTAAGGACTATAAAAAATCTATAAGACACACATTAAGAAACAAAGGAAATAAAAAAATACACACAACAAGAACATAGACATGAAACAAAAAAAGAAGAAACAAAAACATAAACAAATAATTAACAATACATGTGCCACAACACATGGAAGAAGGAAACCTAAAATACTATGTAGAAAGGAAGTATGTGCTCTATTAAAAAAAGTACTTAAGGAACACCCCATTGATAGGGACATGGATTTACTCACCAATCATCCTTAATAACTACAAATCATTATGTTCTTTACAATTGGTAATAATGTAAAGTTTACTCCATAGGATATCAAGCTTTGACTGCTTTCCTGGTTTAGCCTAGTATGCATCCCACTTGAGCATAATGTCACCTTGTTGAAAGTTATTTAAACAAGATATATTTTAAAATGAACTCTTGACCTCATCTTGATAGGAAAACATGGCATGAACAACATCGTCTCTTATGTTTTCCAACTCCCTCAATTCATTCATCGTTTCCTTCATGTCATCACTCTCCATGAGTTCAATTTGATACGTGAGCCCCAATGTTGGTATTTAAAGTTATATGGTAAACCTTGAATCTTTTCCATAGACAAGAAGGTATGGTGAATTTCTAGTATCCCTCTTGGAAGTGATCCTATCTTCCCACAATGATGTCCTTAGCTTAGTATGCCACTCTCTCTAATTTTCTTGCATAGTTCTCCTTATGATTATAATTAGAATCTTGTTGGTGTAATTTAAAAGTCCATTACCCTATGAATAATATTTATATGAAGTGATAGATAATATTCCATGGTTGAGATCCCATTCTCCCAACCTTGTATTAATGAAAAATAGTGCATTGTCTAACATGAAGGTAGAGGGTATCCTAAATCTAGTAACTAAGATGCTATAAAACTCCAAAATGAACTTCTCATTTATTTCCTTAAGTGTTTCTACCTACACCCACCTAGTAAATTAGTATATAATATTCAATACCCACTTGCATCTATAACTATATGGAGGGTGATTCATACTTATAAATTTTAAACCCCACTACATGAAGGGTTGTTCTACTTGTATAGGTTTAAGGGCTAAGGAAGCTAGTCATTTCTTTCCTATGAATATAGCATACTTTTAGCACCTCATAACCCAAACATGAGAGTCCTTGAAAAACATTTGACAAAATTAGCCTAGTCTTATGGTCCTTATTGGTTTAGTCTTGGTTTTAAAGTGCCATCCTATAGTCCCATCATGAAATTGGTCTAGGAGATTATCAACATAATTAGTTTATGCTCACCTGAAGACCATGCCATAAAGATCCTTTTTAAAAATAACTCAATAAATAAATAAATAAGGGATTGATTATATCCTATAGTACCTTTTTCTTTTCCTATTTAATTCCATAGGACATTTTCTTATTTAAAGGAACCTCACCATGTCTTGATTCCAACTACATGGAACCATAAGTGCAACTACTTGGTGATCACTTTGCATTACCAAAGACACTTCTTTGTACCCATTGAAATATAATTAAAAGTGTTCACAAAGTCCTCAACCCCTTAATAACTTGGATACCTTCACTTATATGTCATATTCCATGCATTTCGTTAACCAACCTACTCTCTTTTCACTCAAGTCCTGGTTAAAATGAAGTCTTTGATGCTAGGGTCAACCACCATGAAACAAATCTTGTTAGTAGACACCATATTTCTAAACTTTTTAGAACCTATCATGAAGACCCTCACTATTTTTTTGCATAAACATAACAAAAATATTATCATTGGTTGAGAAGGCATACATAAAAAAGTCCCTTGAAAAATCAGGGTTGAGGATGGTGGGTGCTTATACAATGGCCTATTTAATGGCCTTAAAGCTTATTTTCCATTATTTAGTCCATGTAAAATCCTTATGTTTCTTGAGTATGAATTTTTTAGTCCTTACTAATTCTATAATCCCAAGGATAAACCTCTTGATAAAGTTGATCTTGCCTAAAAAAAACTACAATCCCCTCTTGTGCTTTTGGAAGTGATAGAGTAAGGATTTAACTTATCCTCTTAGGTTCTATAATAAGGACTAATTTTGACACAATGTGTCCTAAAATTATACCCTCATAGACAATAATAATACACTTATTGGGATTCAAAGGGACCCCATACTTCCTACACCTATCAAATATTAGCCTTAAGTGTGTCAAGTGATATTTGGGATCCTTGGAAAAGATTGTGATGTCATCAAGCTAGATGAGCACCTTCTCATTGATGAGTTCTTCGAGGCTTACATCCATTTCCATTTGGAAAGTGGCCCTTATATTAAACAACATAAAGGGTATATTATTGTAAGAATAAGTTTCCTATTTGGTTGTGAATGTAGTCTTGTAGTGGTCCTCCTAGTTCACTAACACTTGATTATACCCTAAGTTTACATCAAGTAAGGAGAAACATTGTGAACTTAAAATTTTTTGGAGAATATTATCTATGGATGGTAGTGGGTAGTTGTCTCTCAATGAAACCTTATTAGGATCCCCAAATTCTACACATAATCTTATCTCCCCATTTTGCATCCTTACATGCACAAGATTATCCACCCATGAAGAATGGTTGATGGGGAAGATGATGTTGGATTTAATGAGTTTGGTCAACTATTTATTCATAAGGATATCAATCTTGGGGTTGACCAGATTTTACTTTATGTCATAGTATTATCACTTTCCTCAAATTTTATAGTATGCTTGGCCAAACTAGATTCAAACCACTTGAAATCACTATACTCCTAAGAAAACATGTCTACAAAATATTGACACAACTCTATAAAGTTTGTGTTTTCTTCTTGTGTGTTCACTTTAGCTAGTTTGAGTAGCGTATCCTTGATGATAGTGACCTTATCATAGTGCTCCTTCTTGGTCGATATGTTAACCTTGGCCTTTATTAAATGATAATATTCATTTAATATATTTTCCAAGGTCACTAATTTTTAGGTATTTTATTTATCCTCAATTTGATAATTTACTCATCGTATTGATATTACAATTGCCTTGGTTTCTTAAGTAGAATTATGCCTCCTACTACAAGAAACATGATATTTGTTTATCATTTTATAAGACCTACAAACTAACCTCATTATCAAAGATGAAAGGTATGTCAACTACCTTGATTTGGGACTGATATTTGACATCTCTGACCCCACACTGAATGTTATATTGTGCTCCTATAGCTAAAAATTAAGCTACATGTTGATTGATAACTCTTTAGATTGATCAAATGTCAAAGGCCTCAAAGTATTATAAGAGGTCCCAAACCCTATTCTTGTTTTCCTTTAATCAAAGATTCTTGATTGAATTTTTCCCTCACACCTAACTCACTATTAACTCACTATCTCCCATGGATTTTAGGAGATTAATGTCTCTATTTCTTTACTATTACATCCCATTAATGAGGGATACATATTCCTCTATATTACATGTTCATATAAATTAGATCGTTATGGTATATAAGTTTCTTTACTTGGAAGGAGAGACAAACATAACACTTTCCCCACTTCCATTTTTGCACCTAGAGCCATCAAATAATAAACTCCACACTCCATCATGGTTTGTTCTTCGTCTAGTAAGGGATGTCAAGACAACCTCTTCCTCATGCATGTAGTATATCCCTAATTCTACTTCTTCAATGCTCTTATATGGATCACAACCATGATTATCTTCCTTACACTCATCAACAAACAAGTTTGATATACCTTCAAGTGGTTCAATTGGCTCATGATCATTGGTGTGTTCATATTAATCTATGATAGTGTAATTAACATTAGATAAATTAGGCATGTAGTGATATAAATGGAACCTATAGATAGACTCAGACCTTATGGTGACCTTTTTTCTATAACTAGTTCTAAATACCATATAAGACCAATCAAAAGAGAGATAGCCTCTTATCATGGTAGTGAAATCTCTAGACAAACATAAGGAAAGATAAGGATGTAGGTTAAATACCATATATTGGGATATATTATAATTATGAAAAGTATCTAGGACTATTTTCATGTCATTATGTACACCAATAGTCTTAGTAGGAGACCCATCTAGTTATAAGATCCATTTATAATTACGTTCATACTTTAACCCCAACTTGTCTCCTATAGAATTAGGCATGATAGATGTACTATCCCTACAAGCTATCATGAATTTGTGCACTAAGGATTATCCTATGATGAAAAAAATATAAAATGGAGAGGGGTTGCTTACAGTGGCTAGTTGGGGCTCATTAGGATGATTATTGTTGATCATGACTTCACTCACATTTTCTACCTAGTTGTTCAATATGTGAAGTTTGTACAACTTTTCTTGGAGGAGATCCTTTTATATTAGAATGAAAAAGGTGTCCCACATAGGTATGGTAACATGGGACTATTTGATCTACTTCATAATACTTATATGAGAGATATCAACCTTTGAATGCAAATTAGAGGTAATAGTACTATTTGGATCTTGGGTGAAATGGGGCATGAAGGTACGTTTATAACTCTACCCTTTCAAATATAAAACCTTTTAAACTGGTGTATTATTAAGGGTTGAATTTTTTGTAGTAGCCTCTTGAGATGGTAACTTCTAAATCATCACCTTTTGATCTTCTTTTATCCATTATATGGGCTACAATAGGGTTGTCTACATTGGTTGTACCTAAAAACTAATTAGTTTCACACTATTAAAAATAATATTATCCTTTTTTTTAAGTTGATGAAATTGTTCTTTTAATTTTTATCCCACTTATTCCTTATTGTTTTAGCATCTTAGATTGATTAGTAAAAGGAGTGTCTTCATGTTACATAAAAGGACCTTTATGTTGTGTAGGAGGAACACTATCTTGCATAGGAGGATCTCGATTCTATTCCATAAAATAGGTTTGATAAGAATATATTCATGGAATTATTAACATCTCATGAGGATACCCCCATTATGTATACCATTTAACTTATTGATAATAGTTGTTTTGAGTTTGGAATAATGCTCTAGAGGTACTAACAGAATTGGGATTGAAGCTATTGTGAGGCCTTTCTTTAGGGATCTAACCTTGACCTTATAGATTAGGCTGATATGGATGCCAATTAGACTAATAAGGCTAATATAGATATTTATAGGGTGAATGGTATGGAAAATTAGGTATAATTTTTTACCTCTCTAAGGAAATTATCTTATTGATTTATGCCTTAATCAACCCCTCAATTATAACCAATCTATCTCCCTAATTAGCATCTTCCTGATCATGATTTGTTGGTGTTGGTAAGGGAGCCTTGGTAGGCATAATATTTTATACATATGGGATCAAAGGTATGAGGGGCCTTAGAGTAAGCTTGTATACTTACATTAGAAACTTTTCTACCTTTATTTCCATTCCATAGGCATTTTATAGTGTGTTCCCTCCCATGGACTATATCATGACTATGACATCAGAATTAAGGGCTCTCAAATAGTATAAAAAGGAATAGTTAGGAGTGGGTTTGACTACTATTTGGATCCTATCCCAAGTATTTTTAAACCTATAATTGATTTGTACCATAAACTCTTGGTGATCCCTTTTGATTGTGTTTAATTATTCCAATAGAAACAAATTGTCTATCCTTAGAAAGATTTCATAAATGCTCCCTAAACTCATCCTAGGTGTTGAGAGATTCAATTGTTAAACCCTTATACCATTAAAGTGCCTTGCCTCTCAAATAAGTAGCCAATATCCTCATTACAACATTTTCTTGAGTCACATTATGAACTAAGTAGAGGTCATCTATGTCTGCAATGTGTTCAATAGCAATAGAAGTTTTGTTTTGTCTTTTGATCCTATGCATGTAGTATGATTCCATATTTGATTAAGTATATTAGGGAATTTGGTATTTTCTATTATATTTATTTGTTTGATTCATGTCTATACAATATTGCAAAGATCTCATTTTTATAACAACTATAAAATGAACAAGTAGGGTTACACGGACATTCTTTATGAGTAGCCAAAGTATTTAAATACATAACTTAGATGTTATTTTGAATGGTGACATGATTTAGCTATAACTATTATGGAGAAAGTTTCTAATAAACCTATCTTTTGTGTTTAAAATGTTTATTTGATTTACAAACATTTAATAGGGTTAATGACATTAAATGTTTTATTAATTGACATAACGTGTCCTTAGTATATTCAATGCCCTAGATAATTTACCATTTTAGTCACTAAATTTCTAGTTTACTTGGTGTATTGTAATCCTTAGGTTCAAAGGAAAATATTATAGATCCTAGAAAGTAAATCTTTTGGAATTTATTATGCATGGTAATACCATATATATTTTTATGTATAATATGACTTGTTTTAAGATTAATCATTACTGGAAACATGGATAGAACATTTTTGTGAATGTCATTAATATGAGGATAGGTGGTTTTGTAAAGGATCCTCTAATAAACATATCTCTTATGTCTAAAAATTTGTAATGACATGAATAATTTATAGTGTCTTGTTTATTTGTTCATAGTTAGAGCTATTGATATTTCATCTCTCTTTGATTTAATAGTTATGCACTAAGTGTCATAATCCTTTTTACAATTTTGGGGACCATTAGAAATAATTTAGGGGTTCAACATTAAAATTATCACTATGATTAGAAGTTTATATATATATATATATATATATATATATATATATATATATATAATATTACCTTTCATTTTTATTGAGGGTTGTATATATATGTGGGTTTAGATTAACTAATTTTTTATCTTTGGGTTATTTTAAATCTTGTTATGGGTTGATGTTATTCACTTATAAGTGTCTAAACTATGTCTATGTGGTTAGGGAAATTGTGAGATGTGGATGCTCTTGTTTCATATATTTTAACTTTATTTCTCTTTTAAGGAAAAGTCCATTTAGAAGCATTAGAAGTTGTTGAATTTATTTCATTATTTTATTTTTATTTTTCTTGGTGAAACCATTATGAAGTTACGAAAATGTATTTATCCATGAGTAAAATGTTTTGGGAGGTTATTATGGGTTTCATGTTGTCATGTTAAGTATGGATTGTGTTTCCTTGTTTGGATGGGTTGTTAATAATAAATAAATCAAGGTTTGGGTTACCATATTGAATAAAATGTAAAAATATAACCTTTGTATTTATGTCTATTGGTGAATAACTTTCTATTATAGTAACATCTAGTTAGTTAAATCACTAAATCATACTCTTATTTTTACGTAAAATTGGATGATTTTAAATTTAGGATGTGGCATTACTATTTAAACAATAATTCATTTTGATCTAAACTTCCAAGGTTAATATTTATCCAAGTAAAAATTCGTATGCTAATTTATTCTAAAGTTATGTGGCCTACTAGTATTCTCTAAAGGGCAAGTGAAAAAAATTGGTTATGTGGTAATTATTGAATTCTAAATGTTATGAACATATATTATTTTATTAAGTTTTTATGTGTGTTATATCTTTGAAAACTTATTTTTATTATTGAATAATAACAATTTATCATAATTTTATTTGAATAAGGTACTAAAATATTTATTAGGAAGTATGTGACTTACTAGTGATAAATTGACTCCACTTTGGAATTATTTTAGTGTAGGAATGGGATCGAATGGTAATAACTCTTACGTTGTGGTGATCTCTTTTGTGGATATTTTTCCTTGTTTTCCATGAATGTTTCAATAATGACATGGTGTTTCTCCCTTGCAAAGAGGAAAGTCTTAGTAATATTTGAAAAAGAGTTGAGTAGTGTTTCAGTTTTACAACCATTGTTCCCTAGTTAAAGAATTAAAAATAATTATTAGAACCTATTGGGTTCTTATTTTTATATAAATATTTATCATCTATCTAATTTTAAAAGAGTAATAAAATCTCTTAGCCTTAATTTTTTAATACATTTGTTTGACTTAAATTGGGAAAATTTGCCATAAGGTTCTCCAACCTTGATAAGGCTTAAACACTTCATTTTTAAGGATGTTAATATTTAATAGTCACATTTAACCTTGTTTTTAATTATCATAAATCCTAGTGGTTGATTAAAATAAATCTTGATAACTCTAGGATTGCTCTCCTAGGATTATGTTGGACTAAGTTATATTCTAGGCTGATTTTTACCTTCTATTGAATTTATGTAACTATATTTTATTTATTAAAAGAGGAATATTTGAAGATTAATGGTATTTATAGTTGTATTTTAAGTTATAGTGACTCAAAATCCTAAAATTAATATCTTTCTTTAATGTAAATTCAACTTACGTATTATGGGTCATTTTCCTAAGTTTATAGTGGGTAGGATTCTTAATGGAGAATGAACTTACTATTTTCATGGTTTTATAGACTCCTTAATATTTAAAGGATTAAGGTGATTTGTTCATTTTATTGTATCTTAATATTTTAATTTTAAACTTAATAAATTTGGCATATATAACTAGTTCACAAAGGATTATGATTTTTAATATGTTAACCATCCTTGCACTAAATAAGTAACTAATCTTGTAGTTATGGTTCACCTAAATTGATAATCTTAAGACTATATTTAATCCTAGAGTAAAATAAAGGATTTAGATTAATTTGGGGATGAAATGGATAAATTATTACCTTAGCTATAGAATATCATGTTTGTTTGGATTATTATCAAGTTATTCATCCATAATATGTCTCTTAATGACCACAAATGTATTTAGTCTATCACCATGATTGGGATATATATCATCCATTAGTATTATGATAAAAAATGAAACCTAATATAAATGGATTAAGACTAAATATTAGGTTGAGAAACATTTTAAAAGATTAGTCCATTTGTCGCATGATCTAATTATGAATTTATCATAGGATATTGACTTAACTCTAAGATCAAAACATAGTGGTATTATATGAAGTATGCATCAATAAAATTTGTACACATAAATTTATATTTACTCCTTGTTAATTTAAGCATTATAAATAATATCTAGTAATTATGCATTTAATACTTGCATAGATGAATGTTTAGAAAATTTGGAAATCTCATTTTCAAAAAATAAAATAAAACATTGTGGCTTGTTTGTGTTCATTTCACATCCCAAGTCATACCCTTCTTATAATAATTGAGGTTTGAATTATATTTACCACCATAATATTTTAAATCAATATCTCAATGCCCCTCACAATAAATATGATTAGGGCTTGATGGAAGATGCCATCTATAATTCCATTTCGATAAGCCACAACTAAACATTTTAAGATACTTTAGTAGATAAAATGTTATACTAATGATTTAATTATTTTTGAAATGAATACGTAGGAATACATTATGAGAAATCTTGAGCCACTTATTCCCATAATGCTTCAAACATATCATAACTTTAAGACACACTTTTGACCAAGGGAAGCGTAAACATTCCCTCAAGAATCCCATTGTACCTTATTAAATATAACCTCATCCTTAGAATATATTTGTATTTCCCTAGACCCTTGTTTATTGTCCTAAAATTCCTTAACACCATCAATAGACATAACAATACCTATTATGATACTCTCATCAAAAATATTGATTACCATCCCTAGTATCCTAACCACCCTATCTATCCATGCTATAGAAAAGTCATCAAACATATGTATATTATGGCTTGAAATTAATTCCATTTACACTATAATACCAACAATATATATATTTTATAGATTGGATTGATATTCACATCGATGCATGAAACGGTTTTAATCATATGTAATTCACCCCCCCATAATATAATATACTTTATTTCTAATGACAATGGTTATAATCAACTCTATATTATTGAGGGCAACATAAACTTTGAGATTAAAACTGGTTTGATATCCATAAAGTGCCTAAATAACAATATTTATACTCCCATTTAATCTACCTTCCTTTCCATGTAGGTGAATGAAATCCTGGCTTGGATTTTTTATTAGACACTCATTAGGATTTAATATTTCCCATGGGTTAGGGATAACCATCTCCTCAATGAAAATCATTGTCATGTCAATGCTTCCAACATAGTTATGTGAATACTTTGCTTCATACCCCAATTAGTAATTAGTGATTATGGGAGTTCATCTATTGAGATCCAATTTTTGAAATGAATTATCCCCACACCAAGTTGGTAATCATGTCATCACACTTATTAACTTCCATATATATGTGTATGATTTGAATATTCTTAAATTGATTGAGGAAACTTCAAGCATATGTAGTTTATTTGATGGGTCCATAAAGTGTGGGATTTACTAAGATAAACATTATAATGGTTATGGATTCCCATTATATAATCATATTTTTAAACATAAGTTATTCTTCCAACAAAAATCTCCATAGGGCCCCTTGATCTTCATCCACATGATTTGTTTATGTTCTAATACATCCTATTAATTCTACCACCCTCAAGCCTTAAAATTTATAATAACCACCCCACCCCCCACATATCTAGTCATGTGTTCCCCTTAGATTCCCTATCATAATTAAGCTTGACCCATACCCTAGGGGTTTTATACAATATGTCATGGCTTCTAAACTTCTTGTTAATGATGTTGGTATGAGACTTAGGAAAAGCAATACTACAGAGAGAATATACAAGTTGGATTACCTAATCCCCATGTTTGTATAATAAAAAGATAGCTATTTTTTCTTAATTTACCCTTGAATACTAAGAACCATTGATTTTATCATGATGTATTTATCCCAAAATATTTGACCACTTCATTATTTTCAATTGGCCAATAATAAATAAAGATGGGTAACCTTGCATATCAAATCTATAATTGGTTGGTTATAAGGGAGGTTACATTGTAATATAATTTTCAAACATAGTTTCAGCTAACCTAGCCCATATTTAATTTGTATAGAAATAAATATATGATTTTGGGCCCTAAACTACAATCCAAAAAAAGATGTTGTATATACTCCTCTCTTTTTCAAAGGAAGCATCTATTTGGAATTTAAAATCCTTTTTTCACGAGATTATTATTTATTGGAATCTTGTTTAATCTATACAAATAAAATAAAATTTTGAACTTGGGGACCAAAAATTTATCCCAAAACTTGATAAAATGACCTTCAACTTCTCTTATCCCCATGCATAGCTTGTAACTAGAATTTATAGAGTACTCCCACTTTACACAATGTGCCAAATCATTATATTCTCCTTCAAGTGAAGAAAAATGTGAATTTATTTAAGTTTTGAGTTTAAATTCTCTAGGTCATAGTTTTGGGTATTAGATATATCATCCCAAGTTAGTTCTTTCTAGCTAGGTATCACATTTGGAAGGACTTTGTAGTCAGAGACATTTTACCCAATAATGGTAAAAAATGGCCACTGATGTCCCTCCATAGGTCCACTAATTTCAATGAAAGTTAAAAAATAATGGATTCTCATATAATTTTACTTTTATGCAATTACAAACCAATAATATAATACCCTTAAATATTAAATTTATGTCTTTGACAACTGCTTTCCAAAAAAAGGATCCTTGGGTTGGTACTTCTTACATAATTAGGTTTTCTTCTTCCCTACCCACCATACATTTGGCCTTTAGAATATTAATCAAAATTGAGTATTCCTTCATTATCTTCCATTTATGAAGGATATGTAAATAATTTTGATTCTCCATAGGTCCAACACTTACACACCCTTTGTCCTACGCACATTGTTTCATAATACTAGTGAAAACATGTTATTTTTTGCATTAGCTAACCATAATAATCTTTTTTGAATCTTAAGAGGTAAGAAAAAATGGATGCCCAATAAACCATCAATTTTTGGACTGATCTTTTGACTAATTTAACTTTTCATACTTGATATAAGAGGCACCTATTCCATCCTATGAATTTATTTTAGATTCTATCCAAAAATGGATTATAACACTTAGCTTCCATCCTATTACCACATAGTGTCATTCCAATGTAGGATGAGAGAAAATATTTAATTTGATAGTTAATAATTATATAAATATTATTTTTCATCCTAATCAAATTGTTGATAAATAACAAGGAACTTTTTGAGAAATTCACATTCTGACATGAAACCTTTTCATAGTCTTGCATAACCACCCTGATGACATTAACATATCCCATTGTCAATTCTCCCAACACCAAGGTATCATCCAAAAAAAAAATTGGGAGATGGCATCCATCAAGGATGACACTTGGATGCCTTTAATTAATGGAGTCTCTCTATTTCCCACATGTTTCCTTATAAAATATTCGAACATAATGATAAAAAGATAAGGAGATAGAAGATCTCATTATATGAGGCCCCTTTCATTAGATAACTATCCTTAGATAGAGATATTGACCAATATAAAATATATGGGAGTTCAAACATAATATCTGATGATACCCCTAATATTTTGTTAAAACTCACCTTCTCAAGGATTTCCAAAAGACTTTTTCATAAGCATCATTCAAATATAGCTTGAGGAACATTCCCACAATTTTGAGTTTTCAATAAAGTGGATCACTTTATGAATCATGATTATTATATCACTAATTTTATTTCTTAACATGAATACTCATTGTACATTATTTTTTTTGGTAATTATGGCTGCATTATTAATACTAATGTTTTGGTGCAAATATTGTAAAATGTGTTACACAAACTAATAGGGATGATGTCCTTCAACTATTTAGCTCATGGGTTATTGGTAAATGACATAGGGAAGGTGTTTTTAATCTCCTTGAGGATATATACCACTTTATAAAATTTAGTAACCCATTTCATAAACTCAATTTTGATAATATCCTAAAAGTATTGAAATAAAAAACGAGGAGAATCATCTGGTCCTCGATATTTTTATCCTTCCATGGAGAAAAAATAAAACTTGAACTCATCATGAGAATGATGTTTAAAAATATCATTTTTACCTTCATTATTTATAATTTTATGAAACATATCCATAAATTTATTCCCTTTCCTAGGTTAGGGATTAAAGTTGTTAGACATGAGACTCTTGAAGTAAGAGATCACTTCATGAGTAACCCACAATTCTTGATCACACTTCCATCCTCTATAATATGATCCCATATCTTTATAGAACTTATATTATTTATGGATAACATGTTAAAAACTTACTATTTATGTCCCATTTCTTGATCCAAATACTTCTTGATTTCTATCTCCAATAAGTTTCCCTGGTTACTTTCATATTATGAAACAGGGGGAGGAGTTTCTTATATTTTTGGAGATATTGATTCAATGCAAGGGAAAACATCTCATCCTTATTTTTTCAAATTAACCTCAATGGTATTATTCTATTATAATGTTTTTCCAAACACCTCCTTATTCCATATTTATATTTTTGCTTAGAAAAATCAATCCTTGAAACTCCTACTTCCACCATTTCTTCATTCATTCCTCTAGATCTTGGTATTTTAATCATATTTTATTGAAATATAGACCAATAATATTATATTTTATGGCCTTGTCCTCACTATGAACCATTAGTTTATGGTTGGATCTGACCTTTGGGAGTTTTGATAGCCTAAACTAGTTGTTTAAATCCTAATCTAAGGATAAAATTAATATGTCTATTCTTACTTGAATGTTTCTATCTCACAGCCTCCTATTTGTCCAAATATACTTGGTTCCATGTAGTTACACATCTAGTCGGATATTCCTAGATACCAATTCATTGAGGTCATCCATATTATAATTATACTCTTAGAAACCACTTTCTTCTCTAAAGGAGAGAGTGGGTATTTAAGTCTTCTACTATCATCTATTTCCAATCATCATTATTTGACCTAAAAGTTCTAATATTATCAAAAATAAGCTTCCTAATGATCCATGAATTAGGGGTATATATGTTAGATAACATCCAATTGGTCTTTATAAATTTATCCCAAAATAAAATTGTCATTTGATTGAGGTTACCTCGAAATATTTCCCTTTCCATGTCATTGGGATTACAAAAAAGGGTAGATCACTTGAGTCACTATTTTCCTAAACCCCTACACACTTAGAATCTTTCTATATGTTCTCTCTATCCTTAGCTAAGCTACCTTCATATTTTTTAGTCTTTTGAAATATTAAAATAATATGACTATGAATCATCTTTAATTTCCTAACTAATATTTACTTATTGGGAATATCTATTTGTCTAACATTAGATGAAATGAATTCCATTTTTTTAGGATTTAGAAGAAGCTCACTCGACTATAAGTTATTTTGAGTGCCTCTTATGACCTCCTTAAAAATTTCAATGTTTCTAACTTTTTATCTTGTAAATATACCTCTTTTTTTGGACCTTCTCCCACCTCAACCTTCTTTTTTCTTACCTAGATCCATTTTTCCTCATCAAGAGAATTTATCCACCCTTCCTTCATCATGGAAGTTGAGAATTGGCCTACATAAAATCTTAGAGTATCCTTTCTACATATTTATTTTGATGGTGATGAAACCCTTTAATTTTTCTCTAACCTATCAAAGGTGAAATCATTTGATCTCAAACTTTTTGGTGGTGTTCCTACAAATGTTGTGGATGCTTACATTCCTAAATGCCTAAATTATTAATTTAATCTCTCTTTCTTCCTTAAGAATAAAATAAAAGTTAGTTTTATCAAATAATTTTGTGATATTATCTTTACTAGCATCTCTTTTTATACTTTTTTCCACCCCTCTTGCCTTTTCAACCAAGGGCATGACTCTCAAAACATGAAATCTGGGTTGGGTTTTTACTTCCTTGTTCTCTCTAGTATCAACCCCAAATTGTTTAATTTTTTAAAAATTTGAATATCCTTCCTTAATCTTGTTTTTTTCCTTATAATATTAATATATTGTTCCTTTTTACATTAAGAAGTCCTACATTTATTGATCCATTGGGAAGGAGAAATTAGAACTTTTCCATTTTTTCTTAGGTTTTGGGTCTATAATATTTTTATAATGAGGTTTAGATGGGTGAACAAACTTTTTTATTATTATATTAGAATTTGGATTCATTCTCCAACATGTTAGATTTATTTCATATGTGATATTCCTTTTTGTTCTCAATAAACTACTTCCACTTCCAATATTTTGACTTAAGCACTATTAACCTCGTGAGTGATTTTTAAGTTTGAACATAAGCACTAAAATGGGCTAAAACTAGTCTCCTCTTAGATCTAGTCAGTAGATATAATATTATGGGATGGCTAATGGCCTTTTTAATCCCCATAATGACATTCTTTTACCTAAATTACAATCAGAGTTATGTAAGTGAAATCAAAAGGGGGACTTATTCCATTAAGTTGTTGTTAAGATTGAATCCTAGTTTTCAATTTTTCAGGAACATATATGATTCTAACATGAACCATAAACCTTATATGTACACATAATATTTTTAAAATTTATCAATTACTGATGATTTATCTGTTATAGGAACCCATTGAATCTTAATCTATCTGAGTGAATTCCTTAAAGTGTGTAATAGGAAAGGGGTTGATAGAACTTTGGTGCTTACAAATATTTTTGACCCCTATACCAAAACCTCAAGTCATTAAAAGATACTATTATATAATTACCTAAGAAATGAAAACATGATTATATACTCCATAAATAAATTAACCACCTAAAATAGGCCCCTAATTAAGAAAAACCCCATTATACCCACTTCTATATTGTGTCAAATATGTCCATGTTGATGTTAATTTAACACACATTGTATAACTCCATCAACCTAAGATGATGTATATTAGGACCTAAAAACTCTATTTATTTCCAAATAAGGTTGACCTGAGTAAACATATTGGCTAAATTTTTTACAGGGCTTATGGTCAATCCTTGGCTATAAATACCACCTCAAATTAATTTCTAAAGAGAGGATCACTCAATTTGGCATTACTATAGATCTCAAATGTGCTTATACTATCAATAAGAGGTTTCATTACTTAGGTTTTTACCTTGGAGTAGTGTCACTTATCTTGTGGATTTCTTAGATGCACATTAGATTTCTTGTAGCCTAGAGTTTATTTATCCTTATGATCCTTAAAAACCATAAGAACCTATTTCAAAGCATGATTGGACAAGAAAGACATTGATACTTGCTGGGTTCCCTTCAACAAGGTAATTATAATCTTATCCCTTCATGTTTGGATGAGTAGATATAGAATTAATGGATTGAATTGTATCACTCATTGATTAGACTATTTATATGTTATATTAAATACAATTATCTTTGCATTTTTATTATCTTCCCTATTTATGCCATACGCTTTGGTGAGAACTAAATTATCTTGCATATTAATTTACTTGATTATATTGCATGTTTATTCAGTAGAATAGTTTACTTGATTGTCTTATAATCATAATACATAGATAAGGTTATCACATCATGGCTTTGACTATAGGTCTTGGTAAGCTCTCCTTTTGCATTGTGTGATAAGATACCCCTTTTTTTAGGTTTAATGGGTTTATTATTGGTCATGACCATGATATCAAAAAGTATGGCTAATGGGATTGTTAATTTATTACCTTCTTCAAAATTGGATATTACTGAGTAATATAACTTTTAGATATGTCTTATTCCACTTGCATACATTATGGTTAAATTGACATGAATATAAATATTGCATATTTTTAATTTTTAATTATAGTCAATTGGATTGAACTTGTGGACCCATTTTTAGATTCTATGCATAAGTTTTCAAGCTTGATCAAGCCTATTGACCTGGCTCACCTCTTTGTGTGTAGGATTTTTTACTTCATTGAGACTATTGACCTAGTTCTATAATCCACATGTAGGTTTTTATATTTCATAAAATCTACTGACCTAGTTATATATTATGAGCACAAAATTTATAGTCCCATTTAACTAGATCAAATTAGTTGACTAAAGTTATTTCCTTCTACATTAAAATGAATTGATCCATTTAATTCTTTTTCTTTTGATCATATTCTATTTAAAACTATATCAATTAGATCAACATAGTTTAATTTTATTTTATTTTGAATTTGTATTTATAATTGGTCGACTGACTCAAATTTGTTTAATAATTCTATTTTCCATTTTGTAGTTCAAATGTTCTCTTGGATGACCTAGTTCAAAATAACAATTCAACATCTTCAAGAAAGCTATTACATCAACTTGGATAACTCTGTCATATATTCTAGGTTAACTCTAACTAGATCAATACTTTTACTTTATTAATTTTTAAGTAAATTTATTTTCCTAATTTTAATTAGAATTTAAATTTATTACCATTTTTTAAAAATCTTTCCATTCTATAGAACTACACCTACTAATTAAACTAGGTTGATCATCTCAACCTATTTCTCTTTCTATTTTATACCCAAAAAACTAAGTCAACCTATTAATTTGTGTTTATTATAGCTTGTGTTTTCAAAATTTTGAGTTGATCAGCTTGACTTCATTCTATTCTATTTGTCTAACTTGAAAAATTAGGTGGATATTATTCTACTTGATTTATTTTCTTATTCAAGCAATGGAAATTAACCTACATTGGATACTATTTAATGTCACTTTTATTTTGTGTTGGATTCCTATTTATTTACTTTGTAAAACATACAACTTAGCTTTTGAAATATGGATGTTTTCCTTTTTTTCACTTTATTTGGCTTTCCTTAGAAACTGTGTACCAGTAATTTTAATATTACTTAGATAATTTTATGAAGGGTCATGAAATACTCTATTTAAAATCCTTGTTTATCATTTATATATATCGTGGTGTGAGGGGATATCTCCAGTAATAATAATCTATAGTATAAAGCTAAACAATCTCTTTAGTTTTCACACACCTTACAGTATTTTGGGAATGCCTAGTAATTGCCTCTTTATTTAACCTTAGGAATCTAGCCATTCATTTGATTATGTGGTGAATCAGTTAGTGGTTATTACTGAGAAGATAATTCCAACTTATATTTTGAACTAATTTTTATTGGACTATGGGAATGATACATCCTTGATAAGCATTTCTTATAATAATTGGGTAAACATAATTCAATTGATAAGTATCTTTAAAGGCCTATACTTTCAAACAAACCTTTACTATAATTTCTTGATCTTATTTTTGAATAATTAATTAGGTTCTAAATTACATTATTTTTTTGTTTTCTATTATGTGTTGTACTATCCAATGTTGATACATGTTTTGTGTTGTGTTTACAACTAGATCAACTAGCTCGACATAGTTTCATGTGTGCTTAGAATTACTTTATATGTTTCAAATTTAATCATCCAGATTCAAAACATTTAATTTTTATCCAAGATTCTAAAATTAAATGACCATATATAATCAATATTTCAAATATTATTATTTTTATTTTCCTATTGAGTCACCTTGATTGACTGATTATAGGTGTAGACTATCTTTTTTTCCTATTTATCCAACTTCGTCAACCATCTTGACCTAGTCTGATATTAGATTATATTAACCTATCTTCCTAAAATACATTGACCTACTTGAATCCATATCTTATGTCCAATATAGTATATCTTCAATCTTATATTTTCCTATTTTAACTACATCAACATACCTAACTATGTAATGGATGGTTGACACAATTCTTTATCAAATGCAAAACTTCTTTGACCAATCACAATATAGATTTTAGAGGATCTATTTTTATTCTTATAAAAAATTTCATAAATATAACCTCCAAATGTCTATCTTTTATTTTATCTTATTTAGCATCATGAAATCACCTATTAAATTATTTTTTTATAACCTTAACCCATTTATAAGATCCATGGGTTGCTCTCTCTTACCCAACCTAAGCACCCAAGAGGATAATCCCTCATGGTGAACTTATTCACATCCTTCCACTAACTTTATTGGCTACAAAATGTTTTAAATCACCCAATGTGGTGATCTAGATGGATCGAATTCCCTTCACACTTTTCAAGATACTACATTATATAAATATTCTTACTACACCATTAGAGAAATAGATACCATCTTATCAAATACTCCTAGAAGTAATTCTCCTCCTACCAACAATAATAATCCACATCATAACACTTACAACCAAAATACAACAATTAATACTATTTAAATTTTTTCACAAATTTTCAAACAAATCGAATTAATGGAAAAATAAAATAGTTCCCAAATGATGAAAATGAGACATCATATATTACAAGTGACTAATCAACCTCCTCTTATCCTAACTTAAAATAATAAAAATTTTATCCTTCATTGTTTTAGAGATGCAAATGGGAATACCATTCCTCAACCTCTTATGCATAATAATATTCTTCAAAACCTTCAAAACAAACCTTTATCTCCTTTCATAGTTTCCATTGATTTTGGAAACATATCTCCAACTATTACATATAATATAACTTAGGACCCTTCATATTTTATTAAGGAATTTGTTAATCTCTATAAGGGATGCATCTAAACAAATACCTTTTAAAATACCAAACTTTGTCAAAACATTCATAGGAGATGTTTCATAAAGGTATAATCAATTGCCTCAACATTCTCTCTCACAATTAAATATTTGGTTAATGTTTTAGTTCAATAACATTAACAAAATGATCTTTTGTAAAATTATCTTAATAATTTTATTAATTTTAGGAAATAACCCTTATAATCAATCAATGCTTTAATCAAATGATGTATATCATTTTCTCATAAATTAAATCACAACACTATTGACGGTAATCTCAAAAAAGTATTCATCATGGCTTTCACACCTTGCCTTCAATATAGATTTTTGAACTTTCTTTCCATAAAACATAAACAAGACATTTGGCCAAGTTACAAGACAATATTTCCTAATGAAATTATTTGATCCAACCCATATCTTAATCAATTAATATTTCAAATCTTCAACTAATTTAATTATAATTGTTAATGCTCAAATGAAAGTTGGAATATTCAAAATACATAATCAACCTAGTTCCCAAAAACCATTAATGATACCAAAAATGAACGATTTATTATCTCCATCTAAACCCTTTACTTATAATAACATGTTGCCTTTATGGTATGATCCTAAAAGTTATGTTATTTTCTTGCTAATGTTTGTCATTCTTATGAAACGTGTCATAAGCTTGTCAAGTTTTTTGTTTCCTTCATGTTAGGCATTTGACCATGATGTTATTATTAAAGTACATAATAATGATTATATTAAATCATCCAAAAATAAACAAGTTACTAAAATCATACTTTCCAAAACTCAAAAATCATCTTCTACTTCTAACACATCATTCAAATGATAATATTTATGAAATTGATGTTGATTATGATTGATATTTTAAAAACTCTCAATATGTGAATGCATCAAAAATTAACTATATATGAAAATATGCTCATAAATACCATGTCACTAAACATAAAAAACCTTGTACTTATGAAAAATTACTTTAGGATACTAAAACTAATACACCCACATATTCCAAACTAAATGAGAATGACTTCCACATCCAAAACTTGAACATAGTTTTCATATTACTATGACAAACATTGTATCTCATAAAACTCATACTCATGCTTAATCCTCTAAATTTCATTGTAATTATTTGGAATGAATTAATTTAATGCCTTATGGAATTAACCTTATAGTATTTATTTTTACTTCTTCTTACCATCATAAATTCCTTATGCAAAAATTAGAAAATATCAAAGAACCACAATCTCATGATTCATAAATCCATTTTAGCAATAATTTACTTACATGAGTACATATAATTGAAATCATTTACACATAATCAAAATCATTAATATAAATTATTTTAGATAATATGATTAATGATTAAATACATTTTTGAGTAGATGATCAACCCCTCTTTATTAAAGTCATGATCAATAATAACCTTATTCAAAAGGTCCTAGTAGATGAAGGATAAGGAATTAAAATCACCTCTCTTTCGTTAATTCAATAAATTGGACACATCAAATAAAATATAAAACAAAAAAATATCACATGTAGAGGATTATATAAGTATGATACAAACTTATTGGTTGCATTTGGAGAGCACTTTCCATAGGACCAAAGATAATTCATAGTAAGCTAATATTTTTTATCTTACCTTATCTTATAACATGCTCCTTGGTTTCTTGTTGACCAAATTTGACCATATATAAAATTTGGGTCAAACCCTAATAATTTGAAATTTTTAATTAGGTTTCATGTCATATAGGGTCTCATAATGGTCCAAACATCTTACTTATCCTTCCCCTAGTCTTTATCTAAGCTCATCCTTCTTGAAATGGCCTAGTCAACTAAAGTCAAAGTTGGTTAACCTTGCTCAAAGATGGTCATAGGACAAAATTATGTTTAAAATTTTATAAAATGGCCTTTATCATGTTTTAATATGTTTCAAAGTCATTATTTGATCTTTCACCTTGTTTCATATATAAAAAGGGTCATTTGGCCACATGTTTAGCTCAATTAATGACATGTATATGTTTTTCAAAGAAAAAATATATATCTAAGGCGGATGAGAATGTGGAGAAGGTCAAATGATGTTATTATCATGTCATTTGGTAGTTACAAGTTAGTTTATGTAAGAAATGATAGTTTTCCCTTAAAAATAGGCCATTTATAACACAAACAGACTTCTTGAGTCCACCATCAGCTAAAAACGTGGGTAGAGTGTCCATTCACCTCCTAAAATCCATTTCCACATTTTCTAAAATATTACATAAAAATTTTCATCTTCAACTCCTTTTCCTCCATTTCACTTGGCAAGCTAAGGGAGAACAAGTTTAAACACTTGCTATGGACTATACAGGTGGAGTTGGGAGGAGTGCTTCTAAGGGTGGATTTTATTCTAAGTGAAATTAATTTTAATAAAAATAAATTAAAATTTGGTTCCTCTTACTCTATGAATAATTATCTAGACTCTAGGTAGCCTTTTATACATTTACAACTATGAGGGTTCTCCTTTTGAGCCTATTTGTGATAATTACATTTGTTTTTGATAGGTTAAGTGGTCTTATGTGTTTCCTAGAGACTCTAAATTGGTTTCCCATAATTCTCCTAGTTGTATAGGTCTCATGGATTCAAAATATCCTTCTAGACATGTTTATGTTTGCCGTTGTCTGCTCTCTACACCTACAGGTGCTTGGAAAGTGCTTGTAACATAATGGAGGGTGTTTTGGAGTTTGTTATTGAAGTGTTCTATATGGAGGGAACCCATTTTGAATGTTTATATTATATTTGAAGTTATAATAGGCCTTTAACATGCATATCATTATCCATTTTTCCCTCTCTACATCATATACAATCAAGGATGCATTTGTAGATAGATTAAATAACGAGATAATAAACTCAAAGAAATTACAAAACATAAAATGAGACCGTATCTAGAGTCCTTACATGTTGATATTCATGTTGAGTTTTTAATAGATATAGAAGAATCAAAAATGGATATGAAAGTTTCAATAAAAATGAAGACTGTATGTTGAGGATCTCTATCCTAAATGACCAAAACAAAAATCCTAGCTCTTTCGGTTAAATTCTATATCCATGGGGTATTGAATATTGGTGACTCCTTCTACACCAGTCTTATAGCCCTTGTTATGGACAACAATTTTAAAAATTTTAAAAATAATATTATGAGTGGAAGGAGATCATTTGTGGTCACTAAAATGCCAACAAAACCACTGAAAAGTTTCAATGCATATATTAGAAACTTACTAAAAGGACCTTCTTCAATAATTAGGCATACCCTAACTAATCCCTATATTCAAATGAATCAAAATAACCCTAACATACATTCAATGACCAAATATCACCTTAAACAAGGTTTGAACATGGTTTTGACCCCTAAACAATTCCCCTAGTCTATATATAGGCCTCGGAAGTGAGATACAAGTGGACAGTGAGCTATAAGGGTGTGTTTGAGAGTGTTCAACACTTTCAAGAGAAATTTAAGGTGAAAATAAATAATTTGAGAATTTTGGAGATACATAAAAAAAATTTAATCACCTTGATAAAACCTTTTAAGGAGACAAATATCTTATAGTCAGTTGACTATGACTGAGATAGTGAATAAGATAGATAGTGACATTGGCATGAGAATTTAGGAGATGATGACTTTTTCAAGGTGAATATAGGAAAAATGAAGGGCTAAGTGAC
Organism: Torreya grandis; assembly: GCA_037957365.1. Classification (NCBI taxonomy): domain Eukaryota; kingdom Viridiplantae; phylum Streptophyta; class Pinopsida; order Cupressales; family Taxaceae; genus Torreya; species Torreya grandis. Next base: position 1,430,031 of record JARHVA010003711.1, read on the forward strand.
CTATAGATATTTAATATAGTTCTAAACATCACATTTATAAGTATATTTTTATCCAAATCAATCTACAATAGTGGTCTCTAAATGAGAAACATAGTCAGACACCTAAAAGAGAGATCATCTTGCATGTTTAGGTTGTATGGTGGAAGGGTTATAGTGAGATAGGGTAATGAATGGTTGAAATTAATTAACACCATGAAATTTTAAAAATATTTTAACCCTAAAGTGTCATCCTAAGAAAGGAAGTAATCTATAATAAATAAGAAACATTGTCATCATATCACCCCTACACATAATCCTGTACTCCAAAGTCTACCTTGGAAATGGTGTTAGATGGAGATCTAAAACTTAAACTTGAAGGCTGATTTTTTATAAATAGTACCCTTAGGATTCCAATAATATGATACAATGGTTGGTGTATTGATACTAATGGTTTAGACCCTCTCTATTTTGTCTCATAGTAGGGGTAGTTTTCTCATGCATGAGGAGATAATTTAAAGGAAAAGTGGTGAGATGGATGAACCAAAGTTCATGCAAGCCCAAATGATGATTAGATAAGCTATATGACTCCCAACACAATATAAAACACTTTTATTTAATATTTTAAATAAAGTGGGATACTTTAACCATTAAGGGTTACATATATATGTTGAAGCCATAAAAAAACTATAGACTCCATCATTCCATCTTTTAACTCCTACAATAGAACTATGAACTCCATCAGAAGAGCTTCATTACTTTCAAAATCATATTAAAGAGTGATTATGGTTTCAAGATGATGATGAGCTTGTGTAATAAAATTTCATGATCAATAAAACTCTCAATCTATGTGAAGGCTTCTTTGTAACTCCCTCTCATCACACATGACACACTTGTCCTAACTTTCTTTGGAATGTTCAAAAGGAAGCCTATGATGAAGGTAGCTTGTAAGAGAGAGAGTGATTGAGAAGATTTCATATGACACACTTGGATAAGAGGTTAATTTTTGATGATATGATATTTAAATTAGTTTCATGACTCATTTTCCACTGCATCCACATGTATTTTAACTAATTTTCACCTTTGGACACTTGTCCTTGTGCCTCTTAAGCTTCTCATTTCTCTCATCTTCCAAATTCTATAAGTATGAGTCATTTTGGCTATTTATGGATTATAAATCTTGGTATGGTAAATCCCTACCAAAATTGCACCTTGATTTGTACTTAATCTAATGAAAATCAAGTTGGTTATACTCTAAACCCATTTGCACTATGTATTGATTTGATCTATCTTGAATGCCAAGTATAGAATGAGTTCATATTATTTTCATGAAATCCTTGAATGTGTTGATGTAAATGAATTTTATCCTAATAGGTTTCATGAAGTTTATTCTACTACAATAGACTCTTAAATTGTGTATGAGTTTTATAGTGTTATATCTAACCTTCCCTTCACTTGCATTCATTTGTTGAGTTGTTATTTGCTTTAATGAGAAATAGTAATTCTAGGGAGATCCATAATGGTGTTGAGGTTAGTTTGGTTATCTTCGTTAATTATTAAAATTATAAGTGTATAAATTTTATCAATTCTTGGTATATCACCTCATATTTAATGTTTAATTTATGTATCTTTCTCCCCCTTTTCACCCATAATAGGCAATTTTAGTAGCATAAGAACATTAAGTCATATCTATAGAGATATCCCTTAAAATCTAGATGTTTACTTCCATTATAGGTGCCCCACACACCTATAAGTATTCCCATGTTTGTAAAATATTTAAAAGGCTTGAACAAACTCTTATAGGGTGCAAGACTTGGAGACAATAGTTCTAGCATGCCTAGTGGGACAAGGTCCAAGTAGTGGGAAGATATTTGGTGTGTCTTTTCTCTCATCAACTTTTGGAAGCATCCATGAAAGCACCAATGGTGACTCCAAATTAATTTCTTATTATAATTATTCCATGAATCTATTGTTGAAGATATTGATCAATTATTATCTTTTCATGTGACTTATGAAGTTGATATGGATGGCTCTGAGGATAATCCTAACCATACACCTCCTTATCAACCTTCTTATGACCCTTTATATCCTTCTCAATAGTCCTATAAAGAATACCATCCTCTGTATGAGTCATGGTAGTCCTATGGTCAACCTAGTCCCTTTCTGAATGAATATGTTGTTTTTGACCAACCATAAGACCCATATTCACCTCAACCTTATCATGAGGAGTCAAGAAACACCATTAGTTGGGAGGAAAAATATGAAGCTTTAAAAACCTTGCTTGAAGGAATTAAACAACCCAATAACTTTTTCCAAGATTACTACACCTCTCATTCTCAAAATATGTGGGTAGTTATGTCAAAGTTTCTATAATTTTAAAATAATATGAGTGTGCTAGATAAGTGTTGTGATGAAACTCTTGGTGGTCTTGTAGATTGGTTAAGAGTTTTAGTTAGATTGTTAATGGATATGTGGGGTTATGTTGAGGAAGATAATAAATATGTCATTATATAAGGATTTTCCATGACAAGAGAGGATTTTCAATGGTGGATTGATATTTTAGAGAGATGGGAAAATCAAGGGGATATGGAACAAGTTGAAACTACAAAATAATCTCCAAAAAGCTATGAATAATCTCAATAAGATGAGGAGGATTATGAAATCTTATATGAACAATATCTCCTTCCAATGTATCATCCTATCTTACCTCTCCCTAAATATCTCATTAAAGAAGTTTCATCCATCTCCATGCCCATCCATGAATAGTAAACTCCATCCCCAACCCATAAACCTATATATCTCTCTTCCACCATTCCTCTCCTTGAAAAACAACCTATTCAATCCTCAAAAGAACCTACTAATTCCACACTTCCGAATTTGGACAAAACTATGAAGTTTTTGGGAAAGAAATAGGTTAAAGGATAAGTCAAATAAGATGATGAAAATAATGAGGTGGCTTTGGAAGAAATTTATGTGCCCTCAACCAAAAAAATACTTATTTCTATCCAAGAGTCATTTTAAGATCTTTCTCCTTCTTCCAATCCATTTATGAGCATCATACACCTTAAAATTTTTCTTTATCTCATTCATCCATTTACCAACCTCCCACCCCATCTCTTCTTGAAGAATAAACTCTTGTAAGGGAAGCATTGAAGGAGGAAAAAATTTAGTTTGTAGCAGAGTAAGAGGATGATGAAAGTAATGATGAAAAAAAATTTATCATTACAACTCCACCTGGGGATATCAAGATTAACTCAACCTTATTGAACCAAGAGAAAGAAGACTCAAATGAAGTTATATCTGCTCATAAGAATCATGGTTATAGACTTGGAGTGGACCATATGACCAAGGATCAGGATGAGGTGTTTGAAGAAGTTCATGAGGAAGAGGTGATCCTTGATGTGAGAGATGACAATGATGAATGGTTACAATATATTGAGTTTCTAAAAGAGCTTGAACAAATTTTAAAGGTTGAAGGAAAAGTGTACGAGAAGATAGAGAAAGAATTATCCATGAGAAGAAATGATCAATATTTGGAAGATTACACTAAGCTCCATGATGAGCTTTAAGAACTTATAGCTGACAAATCACTTGTCCATTCTAAAGACATCATGGAGAGTCAAGAAACATGCTGTGATGAAGTATAATTGGATCATGTAGTAACTAAGGAGTCTTATGAATAAAATAAGTTAGTTTAAGTGAAATAATAATTCATATTTATAGGTGATTTGTTTGAATTTGTCTTAGCTACATTGAAATACATGCCAAGAAGATTGGCCAACACCACGAGAAAGATGAAAGCTTCCATAGAAATGTCTAAATTGAAACATGTCTCATGTATCCATTAATTACATGAGGAAATAATAATTTTAGATATTACCTTTTATCTAAGAGGGAGATATTTTTTTAGGATAGTTTGTGTTTAGTTTGGTTTTGTTTCAATTTGTTGTTGTGTTCCCTAAGTGCTCTTGAAGCACAAGTTGTTTGTTTACTTTATTTTTGTGTGTGTGTCTTTGATTTTATGTGTATGGGTCAAAAATATTATTTACCATGAGTCAAATGTCTGTTAAATTCAATTTTAGTTCCCATATGTGTGACTCCATGCTCAATGGAAGGATTAGGAAAGTGGTCTTACGCATAATTAGCATGCCACCCCTAGGAATCATCAAGAATGTTGACCAAATTTGACCAAAATTCAAATTCAGGTCAAGCCATACTATTTTGAACTTTTAAAGAAGGTTTAATGTCCTATGGTGTCTCATAATTGTCTAAACATCTTACTTATCATTCCCCTAGTCCTTGTCTAAGCTCATCCCTCTTAAAATGGCGTAGTCAACCAAAGTCAAAGTTGGTCACCCTTGGTCAAAAATGGTCAAAGGATAAAATTGTGTTTAAAATTTTATAAGATGAAATTTAACATGTTTTAAGATGTTTCCAAGTCATTAATTTATCTTTCACCTTATTTCATATGCAAAAAGGGTCATTTGGTCACATTTTTAGCTTAATTAATGACATGTACAGATTTTTCAAAGCAAGAAATATATCACTAAGGTGGATGAGAATGTTGAGAAGGTGAAATTATTTTAGGATCATGATATTTGGTAGTTACAAGTTAGTTTGTATAGGAAATTATAGTTCTCACTTAAAAATAGGCCATTTCTAACACTTGTACAGACTTCATGAGTCCACAATCAGCTAAAAACATGGGTGGAGTGTCTCTTCACCTCCTGACACCTATTTACATGTTTTTCTCAATGATGATGTAAAAAATTTCATCTTCAACTCATTTTCCCCCATTTTCACTTGGCAAGCGAAGGAAGAGTAAGTTTAAACACTTGTTATGGACCGTATAGGTGGAGTTGGGAGGAGTGATTCTGAGGGTGGATTTTAATCTAAGTGAACTTAATTTTCATAACAATAACTTGAAATTTTTAACCTCTTCCTTTATGAATAATCATCTAGACTCTAGGTAGCCTTTTATACATTTAAAACCATGAGGGGTCTCCTTTTGAGCCTATTTCTGATTCTTGTGTTAGTTTTTTTATAGGTTATGTGGTCTTATGTGTTTTTTAGAGCCTCTAAATGGGTTTCCCATAGTTATCTTAGTTTTACAGGTGTCATGGATTCATAATGTCCTTCTAGACTTGTTTTTTTTTTGCCATTTTCTACTCTCTACACCTACATATTCTTAGCATGTGCTTGCAACATAATGTAGGGTGTTTTGGAGTTTTATTATTGAAATTTTCTCTATGAGGGTCACCATTTTTGAAGGTTTATATTAAATTTTAAGTGATAAGATGATTTTAACATGCATATCATTATCCACTTTCCCTATTTACCTCATATATATTCAAAGATGCATCCATAGTTGGCTTAAACAAGGTGATAACAAGTTCAAAGAAATTCCAAAACATAAAATGAGACCCTATCTAGAGTCCTTGCACATTGAGAGTCATGTTGAGTTTACAATAGATAGATAAGATTCAAAAGGGATATGATGAAATTTTTAAGAAAATGAAGACCGTATGTTCAGGTTCTCTATCCCAAAAGGACCAAAATAGAGCTCCTAGCTCTTTTGGTTGAATTTTATAGAGATGGTGTATTAAATCTTGGTGACTCCTTCTACAGCAGACATATAGTCCTTGGTATGGAAAAAAATTATGATATGTTTGATAAGAAGTTGATGAGTGGTAGTGGATCACCTAAGGTCAATAAAATTCCAACAAAACCACTTAAAAGTTTCAATGCATCTACATGAAACTTGATAAAAGTACATTCTTCAAACATTAGGCATGCCTTAACTAAGCCCTATGCTCAAATGACTACAAATAAGCCTAACATACATTCAATTACCAAATTACACCTTCAACAAGGCTAAAACCTTGTTTTTACCCCTAGGCACTTCCCTTAGTCTGTAGACAAGCTTGGGAAGTGAGACACAGGTGGACAATGAGCTATAAGGGTGTGTTTGAGAGTGTTCAACACTTTCAAAAGAAACTCAAGGTGAAATAAAAATAATTTTAGAAGTTGGGATATCCAAAAGTGTTGGTTAATCACCTTGATAAACCATTTTAATTATACAAATAGCTTATAATCAATTGAATATGACTGACACAATGAACAAGGTAGACAATGACATTGGCATGAGAATTGAGGAGATGATGACTCTTTCAAGGTGAATGTAGGAATAATAAAGAGATAAGATACCTATATATTTTTATTATAGTTATAAAAATGACTTTATCAATCCCATTTATATCCAAATAAATCTACATTAGGGGTCTCTAAATGAGAAACATGGTCACACACCTAAAGGAGAGCTCATCTTGCTAGTTTAGGTTGTATGGTGGAAGGGTTATAGTGAGATAGGGTAATGAAAGGTTTAAATTCATTAAAAAAATTATGTTATCACAATAATGGAACCTTAAAGGGTCATTCTCACCAAGGAATCTAGAATAAAAAATAAACATTGTCATCATAACAACCCTGCACACAGTCCTACACTCCAAAGTCTTCCTTGGAATGGTGTTAGATGGAGATCTAAAACTTAGAGTTGAAGGATGAATTTTGTTAAAAATTACCCTTATGATTCCAAGAAGATGATAAAATGGTTTTTATATCAATATTAATGGTTTAGACCCTCTCTAATTTGTCTTCGATCAAGGGTAGTTTTGTCATGCATAATGAGACACTTCAATAAAACTCCCAATTCAGGTGAATGATTATTTGTAATCCCTCTCATCATCACACATGAGATGTTTGTCCTAAGTTTCTTTGAAATGCTCAAAAGGAAGCCTATGATGAAGGGAGTTTTCAAGAGAGAATGATTGAAAAGATTTGATATGACATACTTGGATAAGAGGAGTATTTTTAATTAGATGATATGTAAATAAGTTTCATGACTCATTTTCCACTACATTCACATGTATTGTAACTCATTTTCACCTTTAGACACTTATCCTTGTGCTTCTTCAGCTTCTCCTTTCTCGCTCATCTTCCTAGTTCCATAATTATGATCCATTTTGGCTATTTAGGGATACCAAGTCAGTATGGTGAATCCCTACAAAAATTATACCTTCATTTTTACTTAAGCTAATGAGAATAAAGTTTCTTATACTCTAATTCCATTTACACTATGTGTTGAAGTGATCCATCTTGAACATCAAGTATAAATTGAGTTCATCTTATTTTCATGCAATATTTGAATGTGTTTTTGTAAATGACATCTCTCTTAACATGTTTCATGAAGTTTATGATATAGAAATAACTATTAAAGTGTTTATGATTTTGGTAGTGTCATAGCTAACCTTACCTTCAATTGTCTTCATTTGTTGAGTTGTTATTAGCTTTCATGAGAAACACTAATGCTAAGGAGCTCCATTAATGGTGTTGAGGCTAGTTTGGTTGTCTTAATTCATTATCAAAATTGAAATTCTATGAATGGAATCAAATATTGGTGTATCACCTCCTAGTTTATGTTTTCTTTATGTATTTTTCTCACCCTTTTCACCCATAATAGGTAGTTTTAGTAGCATAATCACATCAAGTCATATGTAGTGAGCTAGCCATTAAAATATAGATATTTACTTCCACTATAGGTGCCCCACACACCTATAAGTATTACCCTGATGGCCAAATATTGAAGAGGCTTGAACAACCTCTTCTAAGGTACAAGATTTGGAGACAAAATTTCCCATGTATGCATTATATGCATGTTATTGCCTCTTTGGGTAGTCAATGCATTAAATTCAAGCATAATGGCAATGCTAAAAACATGATGCCAATCATAATATAGGGAGAACCCAACTACCAAATCCTAAATCTCAGTATTGCATTCCTACTATAACTAACATCAATATTCCACCTCTTCTTGAATTTTTTAATGTGCATCCTAAAATACATGTCAATATTGCTAATTTAGATGATGATGAACCAAATAAATTAAAAAACACTTACAAGACCACATGATAAAATATATCTCTCTATCTCTCTCTCTCTCTCTATCTATATATATATATATACATATATATATATCAAAATGGAAACCTCTGTGTTTAATCCCACATGTTCATACCATTCCTCTAATTGATTATACTACTAAAACTTCCCCCTTCATGCAATGCATATAAAGACTTTTACCTATAATATGATTTCACATGTAATGAATATGGAGTGGAACAACTTATTCTAGATCCTCTAACTACATCTCCACATAAATTTAAAAACATATGTTTTTTAACCTCTAATTCTCCCATAAAAACTGATGCATGCACTATTTATCACACTAATAATGATAATTATATTCTGGATCGATGCCAATAATGAGATATAGATGTACAACATTATCAAAAGATGTTATCAAAATTACATACCTTTAATCATGATATCCATGTCATTCATATATTATTAGATACTAAATAATAAATTGAGGGTTATGTAACCCCTACTAATCCACCATTATTAAACACCATGTGTGTAATCAAATAAATCCTAACTGTAACTTCCTTTGAATCTAATTCAACACAATCTTCTTTACAAACTATAAACATTATATGCATTTCTTATAATTTTACCAATAAATGTGATTCTATCCAACTTAAATCTACTTGATCTTCATATATTACAAAAAAATACAATTATTTTAGATATGATTGATTTAACTCAACCTAATTTCACCATCATAAAATCTTTATCTACTACTTCACTTGGAATTACCTTTTATGATAAAGTCACTAATGTCAGATAAGTATATTTCAAATATGATATCAAAGGTAATAAAATCATTAATCTCTAATTATATGTCAAATGTTATGGACCTTTGCCTATGATTCCTACTAATGAAGCTATACTAGAGCTCTTCCATGATAAATAACCTCAACTTCCATGTTAGTTTCCTTGTTTAAATAATTTCATTTCTAGTTTGGACCCCAAAACACATCTTATTTCTTTCATTTCACCTAATTCACACCATTTACAAGATGGAAATGTTATTCTTATATAATAAACTATAAAAAAATAATATGGTACACCTACTTGTATTTGACCTATTATGATCTCTAAAGAGCTCACTCCCAAAGAGCATGGCAATTTTAGCAACCTATTTGAAAAATATCATGAAACATTCACCTGGTCATTTGAATATACATCAATAATCAATCCTATCATTATTATTCATAACATCATCACGTATTCATGTGCTAAACTCATTTGACAAAAGCAATAAAATTTTCATCCTAATATTTTTAGCTTATATCATAAACAAACCATCAATGTTTTTGATGCTAAATTCATTAAACCTATGGACTATTTATAATGGGTTTCAAAAATTGTCCATGTTCATAAAACATTCACCATGGTTATTTATATACACATTAACTTTCATAATCTAAATTTATCAAGTCTAAACAAAATTTTATTTACCTTTAATAGATGTTATTTTTTACTATACTACTATGTATGGAAGGTTACCACTCATGGTTAGTTTTTTATGATATTTTTGAATCACATAAATCCCAAAGAAAAACATAAAATAACATTTACCATATAATGGGGCACTTATTGTTATGATAAAATTCCTTTCAATCTAAAAAAAACTAGACTTCCTTATCAACATGCAATGATGCGTATTTTCCTGATCTTATAGGAAAACTCATTGAAACATATGAGGATGATCTAATTTCCATATCTAATAGTTTTAAAACCCATATTCGTGGTTTGGATATCATTTTCAATTCATTCATTAAATACAAATTTAGACTCAACCTATTTAAATGTAATTTAGGTTTACTTATGGTAAACTATTAAGCCTTTTAGTTTCCCTCCAAGGCATTGATGTTGATATATCTAAAATTAAAGATATCATCAACATTCACCATTTTTACTATTCCTCTCTCCATTACATAAATATGAAATTACCTTGGAAAACTCATGGTAATTCACCATTTTGTCAAAGAAATGAATTACCTCATTTACTAAATTAATTCCATCATTAAAAAAGGAAATTCCCTAAAATGGATGGAATCATGGGAAAAAATCATATGATAGCATGAAATAATATTTACTTCATCATCCTAATATTTTCCCACATTAAAATTATTATCCATTAATTATATATACATCCTCTACCCCTATCTCACTTTTGTTAATGCTTCCCCAACAAGATAATAGTTGTAGATTATATGTTATCTATCATATCAGTTGAGGCTCTATAAATTATTAAAAATGTTATACAAAAGTAGAACATGATTATCTCACCATATTTTTTACAACTAATAAACTTCATCATTATATTCTGTATCAAACTACTTAATTCATTGTCCATTATGATGAACCTCATCATTTATTCCTAGAAGCTTTCCTACCTAGAGATATAATTGACAAATGGACTATCCTTTTGATGGAAGTTGATATTTGAGTTGTTACACAAAATTATATCAAAGAATAAGCCATCATAGACCAATTTGTATTAGAATCCCTACTAGGTACAAACTACTTTTAAGATACACTTAATAATGAAGAAATGCTTTTTATTAATCATATTAACCAAGTAATATCACTCAAATATTATTTTCATAACTTCATTTTTGATCTAAAATTAAATTACCAAGATTATATTTACCCTACTCCTTATACCACTAAATATAAATTGGTCATTTAATAATTAATGAATGTTACAATTTATTCACATAAATACACTTTGAAAATTCACCTAAATGGTACCTTATACCTTCAAGGAGTTTATTTAGGTTCTATTTTAACCAACCCAAATGCCAAAATCATACCTCTAGTATTTTGGTCATATTTTTATGTAACCAAAAATATGGCCAAATATGAAGATCATATAATAGGCATGCAAGCTATAATTGATTCATACATCCCCTATCTACATTCTTTGGGTGACTCAAAACTCATATGTCCATAACTTAGTGGACGTTATCAATATAAAAATGAAAAACTTAGCACATACCACCAAATTGCTACTATGCTTACCAAATAATTTTATTCTTTCACCATCAAACCTATCCCATGAGAACAAAATTCTACAGTTGATTCTATTGCTTCATCAACATATCTATTTCACCATCATCAAATATGACACAATTTTCAATTCCTTATCCAAATAAGTAAATCACCTTATTTTATACAAAATAGAAATATTATATTATTTATCACATATAGGTTTTCAGTATTCAGCATAACCCATGGTAAAAAAACTTTATTCAATACATTAAACATCTAACTCACCCTCCAAAATCATATTATTGTGATAAAAATCAAATTCATAAACAATAATTAAAATATGTACTTAGATACAACACCAACTATTATCATAATATATAAGGAAATTTATTAAATTTGGTAATGGCAAAAGAATTTCATATTTTACTTGAACAAGCATGTGGGTGTATTTATGGTGGTCATTGTACTGGCCATGTTGCATCCCATAAATGACTATGTGTGGGTTACTTTTGGACTCTCTTGAAAAATATGCCATTATTTTTTCTAAAAAGTGTAACCCTTTTCAACTTCATGACGATCTCATCCATTATCCTCCATATTAACTCCAAAATGTGGAATCTCCTTGGGCATTCTATATGTGAGGATTACATCTTATTGAAAAATTACCAAGATCAAAATACGATTGTGTTAATTATCACTATGTAATCACCTAAATGTGGTATTTGATTGTTAAGAGTGTTACTTGAGATAATATATTCTTATTTTTGAAATAGACCTATCATATAACCTATAATTACACTTGTCTAGCCTTTACATGGACAACATGGTTCCTAATCATCTTAAACATTGTCTCAAACCCTCATTTCTTGATCTTGTCCCTTCATGCCCAATAACATGCCAACTAGATATTAGTGCCACACTAAGGAAAATATAGCCATGTGTTAAAAAAATGGCACTAATGTCCTCTACCATATATTTCTAAAATTGATATATTTTGAAAATTAAACCCCTCCTAAGGTCAGCCTAAAAATATTTTATTATTCATAAAAGATACAAAACACTATAAGTATATGAATTTTACACCTCTAGACACTAAATGGAAATTAGATGCAAAGTACCTATTCAAATATGAAACAAGTAGATAAAATTCAAGATTATCAATTTTTATTCTTCCCTAGTTATACATACCCCATCTACAACTACCCTAGGCTCAGATTTTCTTGATTTAAAATCTTAATCACACTCAAGGCATTCAAGACCAATATAATTATAACATCACTTCCACTTTCACCAACACTTAAGTGGGCAAAAATACATCAATATTGATCCCTCCTAGGAGTATTAGTATGTAGGAAATTATCTTCATAGTGGGTGTTTAAGATTTTTAGCCTATCCTATTAATTTACACACTTTTCAACTCTTACCTTAATTGCAAGGAGGATTAGGGTTTCCATCATAAATCATATATTACAAGCACAATATAAATTTTCAAACTTCATGTGCACAGGAATAAAACCCATAAGCATAAGCATAGGTGCACCCCAAAACATGGAGCCATCCTACATAGATGACACTAGTGTAATTTTTATGACATTAGAGCCACATGGTACTACTATCTAAATTGGGTGCTAATATCAAGAAGGGATTCTAATATAGGGATCTAGTTGAGACATTCAAACCTATTCATATCTTAGTATCAATTACGTAGATATTATGTATCATGTCTTTTCTATATAAGTCTTTATTTACGTGTATTTATTACTATTTTTAGTAAGTCAAAGCTAGTCAAAATTTATAACAAATTAGTGGTTATTTTATGTATATTATTTCACTAGTTTAGACTACTCAACCCTTTAATCAAACATAAGATTTAAATTAGTAAAACCCTAAAAGGCTACAACATTTGGTTTACTTAACTTACTTTAAACATTACATAAACCATAACCCCATATTACCCTCGGGTTAACATTTCCAACATTTAATCAATCTCAATTTATAGTTTATTACCATGATTCTCATGATGAAAACCATTTTTTACTTCATGGTACAAAGCCTTGTACTTAACATTTTCATTAACCACTACTTTTATAAAAGTAAATTTCTATGTTACTCCTATCATGTATTTGGCTATTATTGGCTCCTTTCTACCCTTGGGATTATAAAGGGTCAACCTATGTCATGAACACCTAAGATCATGCTTTAGTAACCTTCTTATGTCTCTTGAAGTGTCATGCCAATTAAAGGTGGGGTCAATTTTCATCCAGTCAGGGGTAACATGTTCAAGTGGTATATCATTGTCAGTAAGTGTTATGTTTGTCATCTTAACACCTTTATAGATCCTATTTCAATTTCTCTCTTTGTTTTATCTATGTATAAGGATTCACAATAAGTCTTGGAGTGGTCTTAATGATCTAAACTTACTCATATTTAAGATGAACCAAAGGCTGCATTTAATGGCCTATTGTGAAGACATCTATGCATGTTGATAATCTACAAGATATGGCAAACTCAAGGTATTTTATCTGGTATAAATAGAATGTGGTGACCTTTCCTTAATCCTTATCATGTTTTAAGGCTTTACGATAGATGTTTAGGTAACATCTTATTTAATTATTAGCTGAGATCATGTACATTACCTTAAAAAGGGTGTATAATTATGACAATAATGTTAATTTCTCCCAAAAAAACCACCAAGACCATAATTATGCCTTCAAGGCTCTCCATTATCATCATAATACCATGATGGAGTAGTTTCATATTTAAAAGGGTGTCCTTTTATAATTCAAATGCTTTTATTCAGCACTAAAGGGGCCCACATATGGGAAAGAAAGTATTTTCACCTTCCCTCCACCAATAATCCTTGTTTTTAATATATTTGTGAAGGATTATTTGTAACTCCCTCTCCTCATCAGACATGAGACACTTGTCCTAACTTTCTTTGGAATGCTCAAAAGGAAGCCTATGATGAAGGGATTTTGCAAGAGAGAATGATTGAAAAGATTTGATATGACATACTTGGATAAGAGGATTATTTTCAATTAGATGATATGTAAATAAGTTTCATGACTCATTTTCCACTACATCCACATGTATTGTAACTCATTTTCACCTTTGTACACTTATCCTTCTGCTTCTTCAACTTCTTCTTTCTCATTTTCCAAGTTCCATAAGTATGATCCATTTTGGCTGTTTAGGGATACCAAGTCAATATGGTGAATCCCTACCAAAATTATACCTTTATTTTTACTTAAGCTAATGAGAATCAATTTTCTTATATTCTAAGTCCATTTCCAATATGTGTCGAAGTGATCCATCTTGAACATCAAATATAAATTGAGTTCATCTTATTTTCATGTAATATTTGAATGTGTTTTTGTAAATGACGTCTCTCTTAACATGTTTCATGAAGTTTATGCTATTGCAATAGAATATTTAAGTGTTTATGATTTCGGTACTATCATATCTAACCTTACCTTCACTTGTCTTCATTTGTTGAGTTCTTATTAGCCTTCATGAGAAACACTAATGCTAAGGAGCTTTATTAATGGTGTTGAGGCTAGTTTGGTTGTCTTAGTTCATTATCAAAATTCCAATTCTATGAATGGAATCAAATATTGGTGTATCACCTCCTAGTTTAGGTTTGCTTTATGTATTTTTCTCTCCCTTTTCACCCATAAGAGGTAGTTTTAGTAGCATAAGCACGTCAAGTCATATCTAGTGAGCTAGCCATTAAAATATAGAGATTTACTTCCAGTGTAGGTGCCCCACACACCTATAAGTATTACCATGATGGCAAAATCTTGAATATTCTTGAACAACCTCTTTTAGGGTACAAGATTTGGAGACAACATTTCTCATGTATGTGTTGTATGCATGTTATTGCCTCTTTAGGTAGTCAATGTATTAAATTCAAGCATAATGGCAATGCTAAAATCATGATGCTGATCATAATATAGGGAGAATACAACTACAAAATCCTAAGTCTTGGTATTTCATTCCTACTATAACTAACATCAATATTCCACCTCTTCTTGAATTTGTTAATGTGCATCCAAACATACATGTCAATATTACCAATTCAGATGATGATGAACCAAATGAAGTTAAAAACACTTACAAGACCACATGATAAAATCTCTCTCTCTCTCTCTCTCTATATATATATATATATATATATCTATATATATATACATATATATATATACATATATATATCTATATACATATATATATGTATATATATATATATATACATACATATATATATACATGTATATATATATACATACATATATATATATATACATATATATATATATATATACATACATACATACATATATATATATATATATATATTTATATATATATATACATACATACATACATACATACATAGATACATACATACATACATACATAGATACATACATACATACATACATACATACATAGATACATAGATACATAGATACATACATAGATACATACATAGATACATACATACATACATACATAGATACATACATACATACATATGTATATATATATACATATATATATATATATATATATATATATCAAAATGGAAACCTCCTTGTTTAATCCCACATGTTCATAACATTCCTCTAATTGATTATACTACTAAAATTTCCCCCTTCATGCAATGCATATAAAGACTTTTACCTAGAATATGATTTCACATGTAATGAATATGGAGTGGAACAACTTATTCTAGATCCTCTGACTACATCTCCACAAAAATTTAGAAACATATGTGTTTTAACCTCTAATTCTCCCATAAAAAATGATGCATGCACTATTTATCACACTAATAATGATAATTATATTATGGATCAATGCCAATCATGAGATATAGATGTACAACATTATCAAAAGATGTTATCAAAATTACATACCTTTAATGATGATATCCATGTCATTCATATATTATTAGATACTAAATTATAAATTTAGGGTAATGTAACCCCTAATAATCCACCATTATTAAACATGATGTGTGTAATCAAATAAATCCTAACTATAACTTCCTTTGAATCTAATTCAACACAATATTCTTTACAAACTATAAACATTAAATGCATTTCTTATAATTTTACCAATAAATGTGATTCTATCCAACTTAAATCTACTTGATCTTCATATATTACAAAAAAAATACAATTATTTCAGATATGATTCATTTAACTCAACCTAATCTCACCAACATAAAATCTTTATTTACTACTTCATTTGGAATTACCTTTTATGATAAAGCCACTAATGTCAGATAAGTATATTTCAAATATGATATCAAAGGTAGTAAAATCGTTAATCTCAAACTAGATGTCAAATTTTATGGATCCTTACCTATGATTCCCACTAATGAATCTATACTAGAGCTCTTCCATGATAAATAACCTCAACTTCCATGTTAGTTTCCTTATTTAAATAATTTCATTTTTAGTTTGTACCCCAAAACACATCTTATTTCTTTCATTTCACCTACTCCACACCATTTACAAGATGGAAATGTTATGCTTATATAATAAACTATAAAAAAATAATATTGTACACTTACTTATATTTGACCTATTATCATCTCTAAAGAGCTCACTACCAAAGAGAATGGCAATTTTAGCATCCTTTTTGACAAATATCATGAAATATTCACTTGGTCATATGAATATACATCAATAATCAATCCTATCATTATTATTCATAACATCATCACGTATTCATATGATAAACTCATTTGACAAAAGCAATAAACTTTTCATCCTACTATTTTTAGCTTATATCATAAACAAACCATCAATGTTTTTGATGCTAAAATCATTAAACCTATGCACTATTTATAATGGGTTTCAAAAATTATACATGTTCATCAAAAAATCACCATGGTTATTCATATACACATTAACTTTCATAATCTAAATTTATCAAGTCTAAACAAAATTTTATTTACCTTTAATAGATGTTATTTTTTACTATACTACTATGTATGAAAGGTTATCACTCATGGACAGTTTTTTAGGATATTTTCGAATCACATAACTCCCAAAGACAAACATAAAATAAAATCTACCATATAATGGGGCACCTATTGTTATGGTAAAATTCCTTTCAATCTCAAAAATACTAGAACTCCTTATCAACATGCAATGATGCATATTTTCATGATCTTATAGAAAAAATCATTAAAACCTATGAGGATGATCTAATTTCTATATATAATAGTTGTTAAACTGGTATTCATGATTTGGATATAATTTTAAATTCATTCATTAAATACAAAGTTATACTCAACCTATTTATATGTAATTTAGGTTTACTTATGGTAAACTATTAGGCCTTTTAGTTTCCCTCCAAGGCATTGATGTCGATATATCTAAAATTAAAGATATCATCAACATTCACCATTTTTAGTATTCCTCTCTCCATTAAATAAATATCAAATTACCTTGGAAAAATCATGGTAATTCACCATTTTGTCAAAGAAATGAATTACCTCATTTACTAAATTAATTCCATCATTAAGAAAGGAAATGCCCTAGAATGTATGAAATCATGGGAAAAAATCATATGATAGCATGAAATAATATTTACTTCATCCTAATCTTTTCCCACATTAAAATTATTATCCATTAATTACATATACATCCTCTACCCCTATCTCACTTTATTTAATGATTCCCCAACAAGACAATAGTTGTAGATTATATGTTATCTATTATATCAATTGAGGCTTTATCAATTATGAAAAATGTTATACAAAAGTAGAACATGATTATCTCACCATATTTTTTACAACTAATAAACTTCATCATTATATTCTGTATCAAACTACTTAATTCATTGTCCATTATGATGAACCTCATTATTTATTCCTAGAAGCTTTCCTACCTAGAGATATAATTGACAAATGGACTATCCTTTTGATGGAAGTTGATATTTGAGTTGTTACACAAAATTATATCAAAGAATAAACCATCATAGACCAACTTGTATTAGAATCCCTACTAGGTACAAACTACTTTTAAGATACACTTAATAATGAAGAAATGCTTTTTATTGATCATATTAACCAAGAAATATCACTCATTTTATTTTCATAACTTCATTTTTGATCTAGAATTAAATTACCATGATTAAATTTACCCTACTCCTTATACCACTAAATATAAATTGGTCATTTAATAATTAATGAATGTTACAATTTATTCACATGAATACACGTGGAAACTTTACCTAAATGGTACCTTATAACTTCAAGGAGTTTATTTAGGTTCTATTTTAATCAACCTAGATGCCAAAGTCCTACCTCTAGCATTTTGGTCAATTTTTTATGAAAACCAAAAATATGGCCAAATATGAACCTCAAATACTAGGCATGCAATCTATAATTTATTCAGACATCCCCTATATACATTCTTTGGGTGACTCAAAACTCATATGTCCATAACTTGGTGGACATTATCAATATAAAAATGAAAAACTTATCACATAACACCGAATTAATATTATGCTTACCAAATAATTTTATTCTTTCACCATCAAACCTATTCCATGAGAACAAAATTCTATAGTTGATTCTATTGCTTCATCAACATATCTATTTCACCATCATCAAATACACATCAATTCTCAATTCCTTATTCAAATAAGTAAATCACCTTATTTTCTACAAAATAAAAATATTATATTATTTATCACATATAGGTTTTCACTATTTAACATAACCCATGGTACAAAAACTTAATTCAATTCATTAAACATCTAACTTACCCTCCAAAACGATATTATTGTGAAAAAACTCAAATTCATAAATAATAATTAAAATATGTACTTAGATACAACACCAACTATTATCATAATATATAAGGAACTTTATTAAATTTAATAACGGCAACAGAATTTCATAGTTTACTTGAACAAGCATGTGGGTGTATTTATGGTGGTCATTATAGTGGCCATGTTCCATCCCATAAATGACTATGCATGGGTTACTTTTGGACTCTCTTGAAAAATATGCCATTATTTTCTCTAAAAAGTGTAACCCTTGTCAACTTCATGATGATCTCATCCATTATCCTCGATCTAAACTCCAAAATGTGGAATCTCCTTGGGCATTCTATATGTGAGGATTATATCTTATTTAAAAATTACCAAGATCAAAATATGATTATGTGTTAATTATCACTATGTAATCACCTAAATGTGGTACTTGAGTGTTAAGAGTATTACTTGAGATAATATATTCCTATTTTAGATCTAGACCTATCATATAACCTATAATTACACTTGTCTAGCCTTTACATGGACCACATGGTCCCTAGTCATCTTAAACATTGTCTCAAACCCTCATTTCTTGATCTTGTCCCTTCATGCTCAATAACATGTGAACTAGATATTAGTGCCACACTAAGGAAAATATAGCCATGTGTTACTAGTGTCCAAAAAATGGCACTAATGTCCTCTACCATATATTTCCTAAATTGATATATTTTGAAAATTAAACCCCTCCTAAGGTCAGCCTAAAAATATTTTATTATTCATACAAGATACAAAACACTATAAATACATGAATTTTACACCTCTAGACACTAAATGGAAATTAGATGCAAAGTACCTATTCATATATGAAACAAGTTGATAAAAATCAAGGTTATCAATCCCTATTCTTCCCTAGTTATACATACCCCATCTACAACTACCTAATCTTAGATTTTCTAAATTTCAAATCTTAACCACACTCAAGGCATTCAGGACCAATATAATTATAACATCACTTTCACTTTCACCAACACTTAAGTGGGCAAAAATACATCAATATTTCTCCCTCCTGGGATTATTGGTATGTAGGAAATTATCTTCATAGTGGGTGTTTAAGATTTTTAGCCTATCCTATTAATTTACACACTTTTCAACTCTTACCTTAATTGCAAGGAGGATTAGGGTTTCCATAATAAATCATATATTACAATCACAATATAGATTTTCAAACTTCATGTCCATAGGAATAAAACCCATAAAAATAGGCATAGGTGTACCCCAAAACTTGGAGCCATCCTGCATAGAGGACACTAGTGTAATTTTTAGGACATTAGAGCCACATGGTTCTACTATCTAAATTTGGTGCTAATATGAAGAAGGTATTCTAATACAGGGATCTAGTTGAGACAATCAAACCTATTCATACCATATTATCAATTTCTTAGATATTATGTATCATGTCTTTTCTAGATAAGTCTTTATTTACATGTACTTATTACTATTTTTTTAAGTCAAAGATAGTCAAAATTTATAACAAATTAGTGGTTATTTTATTTATATTATTTCACTAATTTAGACTACTCAATCCTTTAATCAAACATAGGATTTACATTAGTAACACTCTAAGAGGCTACACCATTTGGTTTACTTGACTTACTTTAAACATTACATAAACCATAACCCCAAATTACCCTAGGGTTAACATTTCCAACATTTAATCACTCTTTATTTATAGTTTATTACCGTGATTCTCCTGATGAAAGACATTTTTTACTTCATTGTACAAAGCCTTGTACTTAACATTTTATTAACCACTACTTTTATAAAAGTAAATTTTTATGTTACTCCTATCATGTATTTGGCTATTATTGGCTCCTTTCTACCCTTGGGATTGGAAAGGGTCAATATATGTCATGAACACCTAAGCTCATGCTTTAGTAACCTTCTTATGTCTCTTGAAGTGTCATGTCAATTAAAAATGGGGTCAATTTTCATCCAGTCAGGGGCAACATGTTCAAGTGGTATATCATTTTAAATAAGTGTCATGTTTTTCATCTTCACACCTTTATAGAGCCTATTTCAAGTGTTCTCTTTGTGTTATCTATGTATAAGGATTCACAACAAGTCTTGGAGTGGTCTTAATGATCTAAACTTACTCATATTTAAGATGAACCAAAGGCTATATTTAATGGCCTATTGTGAACACATCTAAGCATGTTGATAATCTACAAGATATGGAAAACTCAAGGTATTAAATCTGGTATAAAGGGTATGTGATGAACTTTCCTTAAGCCTTAGCATGTTTTAAGGTTTTATGATTGATATTTAGGTAACCTCTTATTGAATTTTTAGTTGAGATCATGTACATTACCTTAAAAAGGGTGTATAGTCATGAAAATAATGTTAATTTCTCCCCAAAAAACCACCAAGACCATAATTATTCCTTCAAGGGTCTCAATTATCGTCATAATACCATGATGGAGTTGTTTCATATGTAAAAGGGTGTCCTTTTATAAGTCAAATGCTTTTGTTGAGCACTAAACGGGCCCACACATAGGAAAGAAAGTATTTTAACCTTCCCTCCACCAATAATCCTTGTTTTTAATATATTTTAACTTATAATTTTCTTGCTACACACTAATAACATTTGAATATCTGAAAACCTAAGAAAATGTAGGAAAGTGGTTTTTTGTAAGTGTTTTCAAGCATGTATAGATTCATACAGTATGATCATGGTCATAAAAGGTTAGGGATATGTAGAGGTAACTCATTTTATATATATTTTAAGATAATCCTTGAGATTTAAGTCATAAATGTCAAAAATTTACCCCTCATTTCCATCATCCTCCTTGGTAGCCTTGGAAAGCTTCTCAGGTTCTTATTTAATACAGACATGAGAGAGAAAATGGTAACCTAAGATATTGTATAAAAGAAGGGGGTATAATTTCCTTTTAATTCTTGGTATTAGATTTTATAATGATTACCCATGCTTCATTAACAATATGTAAGAATCTAAGTATTCAAACTAATCTTTAATATCTACACAGGGTCAATCCTTGAACGGTTTCCATGTGTTTTTGGCTTGGTTAACTAAAATGGTAGTTGTATATGAATTTTTAACTTATTCAAGGTATTTAAATTAAATTATCCACACCTATTTAATACATTTATTCCATGGGAAAAATAAACATCCATTTTCTCACAAGTTTTAGACTACATGAAATGTTTTCTTGATGAAGGACCTTCAATGCATATATCTAAAAATGAGCAGTGGTTTGAGGTTGAATGATGGTTTATTTTAATCACTCAATTTTTTTTACCCATTTAACATATTAGAGTGATATAATTAACCATTAAATCATTGAATATCATGCCTTAAAATGGGATATCATATGTAGTTGACCTTCAATGCAAATGTAGATTGAGTTTCATGGTGATGGTTATTGAAGATAATTAGAAAACTATGGATCATGAGGCTGTGTTGTATTCACGTTTGTATTCATGTGGAAGAGTTTGTATTTATGAAATAACATGCCTATTATTGTCTTTCAAGGCTAAGAAACCATAAACTATATTTCATTGTTTTCACAAACATCTTTAGCAAAGTTTAAGGTATTTATGAAATCCTAGGTTTTATTTATCCCTTCATGTGATTGATTAACTAATTAAAAATGTTTTGATTTGTTTATTATATTAATAATGGGTGTCTATGGTTCCCATATCTGATCTTAAATAAGATTCAATAGTCCATTATATAACCTCTCAAAAGGTATATGTTATGTAATGGTCTTATCAATCTAATTCCACCCCATATTAGGCCCTAATTTCTAAACTCAGAACTCCTTATGACCTTATGACCACTACCTATAGGTTTAAACCCTTATTCCTAAGCCTAAGATTTTAAATAAAGGTCAAATTTTTCATAATACTATGAATAACCATTAGGATTGTGAGAGAAAGGTCTATTCAAGTGTGAATATTATTGAGAAGCTATGACCATGCTCAAAAGGTCAACTCAATCCCAACCTTCAAAAGGTTTTCCAAAACCACGTATAGATAAACCTACACATTATAATTATGGGCCATGTTTTAATAATATTAATACATAAAGATTTTCATTTAGATTAGATATGTTCAATTGGGTATGAAACATAGTATGAAAGATCTCCTCTTCCTCATGGGCATATATAAGAACTCCATTGATAGTCACACACCTAGAACATCACTTACTAGAATATAGGTAGTCTACCTTCAATATTGAATATGAAATTATATAGGTACATGAAATATAAATATAAAGTAGATAGGAAAAATATAAAGATAATGTTCTTCATGAAAAAGGAAAATGTAAGGAACATCTAGAGCAAGTTGACTCAAGCATGAATAATGACCTAGGTTCATCCGAGTTTTCCCAGATAGTTAGAATGTATAACTGATGTGAATGATAATAGTAAAAAATACTCATATCACTCCCCTTACTTATATAATTCATCCTCCTCATGATTCTTATTGGTAGATACAATTTGGGGAATCTCCTTAGTCTGGGTTGGATAATCAAGACACATAGGCTTTATTACATGATTATATAAATGAACCTTAATAGAATATTTAGGGTGGGGGAAGCCATAAATGATGTCATAATATCTTGAGAAAATTTTAAATGAGCCCAAATTATATCAATAGTAGAGGATAATAGAAGATACTAGTTAGGTCTATAAAACCAATTGGTCAAAACACTCAGACTGAGTAATGATGTTCAGGGCAAACCTACAAAAGAGAGGAACAAAGATGGTGGTATGAGAAAATGAGGATAATTTTATAAGGTGTAAATTATATGGATAATAATGATAACCTAACATTAAATCCAAAAATACACATACAAGTGACTCAAGGTCTTGAAACTCAATCTAAACCTATATGGCCTAAAGCCCTCTCTGAACTCTCAAGACCCCATATTCATCTTGGTGTAAAACTCAAACCCACATGATACGCATAAGGTAATTAATATATATATATATATATATATATATATATATATATATATAATGATTATATAAGCCCTAAGGAAGGTTTTTTTGATAGAGGAAACTAAGTAGTCAAATTTGGTCTCATTACAACTCTCGAGCTCTACTACTCTAGTTTACCATTTTGAACTGCCAACTCCATATCTCATATATCACATGAAAATATGAGTGTTTTATAGTTATTTTATGGGTAATTAGGGATGCCTTTATACTTAATATCCATGAATTAACTATTTTAATTCAAAATTTCAACTCTATTAATAATCCTTAACATTGTCAACCCACCCAAAATGGTTAGCAAGAACTTCAAGTCTAACAACTTTCACTCAAAACTCACAATACAAGGTGAATGGGACACATAGTTATTTTTTATTTTTTAATGAGTTTATGGCTCAAAATCCATGATAATAATTTTTGGATTTGCATCACGTATTGTATGAACCATCCTTAATATGGTAGGCCACTAAAACCCTTCTTAAACCCTCAACAAGACCCAATAGAGTATTTTTACCCCCAAATTCCATAAAATGAGGTATTTGAGTATGTGAATAGTATTAATAGTCTCCCTAGGTAATATGGGCACCCAAATGGTCCATTTATTAGCATGTAAAAACTGTATGTTATATGGATCAGGCCTAGATAGGACTATTGCAATCCTAGAAATGACTGATCTAATCATATGTGGAGATAATTAAATAATTATACATGTTTTGAATAGTTATAAAGGTTAAATTACATAAATAGGTTAATAATAATACAAAATAATCACCTACAAGTATCTTCACCTTTAATGGTCACCCCATACATGCCTCAGTGCCTAGTTAAGGGATTATGTGTATATGAAGAAGAAGTAAGTGGATTAACCAAGCCAAAAAAAATGATAAAATGAATATAAGGATAGGATACATACTCCAAAAGTTTACCAAGATATATAATAAATCCATTTTGAATTCAAATCATATGAACTTTATCTTTAATCCTATTAGCCTAATACCATACTAAAGACATGAATACTTGAAGACGGAAGGTGATTTGACAATATTGGGAATATTGGTGTATTATTCCTAATTTAGTTAAAGGTTCTTAGTAATAAAATCAAAAAATAAATATGAAATAATTAAGATAATTATTTGTGAAATTTTATTATGATTTTAATCTTTATAAAAATAGTAATAGGGGAAAGAAAACAAGACTTAACTAGAAACTAACTGATTTAAATAAGATAGAGGTCGGAATTCACTGTGAAAGACTAGGACATTATCACAAATAGAGAATTTACCTTAATTATATGATTGGATAGGAGCACCAAAACTAGACAAGAGTGGAACTTAGATTATGGTCCACATCTACCATTTTTGTCTTGAGGATATGAGTTTTTTAGGTTTTGTTTGATATGTCTATATGAAACTATCTATAAAGTTTTGGTAGCTAGAAGTCTATAAATCTCCCTATAGAGTATATTTTGTCTTCAAACCCTATGTTTCATTGTTCTTTAACCAATGTAATGAAAGAGGGGAGTTAGTATGTGCAATATTCACTATACATGGATCCACAACCCTTTTGTGGGCACCCTACCTACATACCAATACTCCGAAGAGGGATCGAGCCATATGTAGTTCTCCCACTTGATGTGATTTGTGAAATTATGTGTATGAAGATGTAGACTAGATAATTGGATGTGCTTAAGGTGGTTATGGACTAGTGTAATGATTTAAATAGGCTTTTAAGTGTATTAGCTATTTGTATATAGATAATAGGGAAGATTAATTAAGAAGTCTTGCTCTTATTCTTGCTTTCTTAGTGATAATTTCCAGCCCTTTCCAAATGATCTTTGAATGGGATTTTATAGGGATCTATTCATCATGGGTTAAATGTACTCACATGAGACCAATAAAGATAAAGATGGGAAAAAAAAATAAATTAACTGTTGGGGCTAAAAATAGACTTGGACAAGAGAATAAAAAGTGGGCAAGAGTGACACTAGCACTATAGTCCTAGTGTGGTGCTATTGTCCTAACCAAATAGGACCTAAGGGGATGGATCTATCATATAAGGAGGATTTTGGTTCAGCTAGGATCACATCTAAAAGGCTATGAATGATTGGGAATCAATGAAAATATGCTTATGAAGGTTATGAGATCACACAAGTGAGACCTAAGGGTTAGGTTCCATTTTCCACACTCGAGTTACCAATTTTTGCATTTTATATGACTACAGAGGTAAAGGGTAAGAATGGTTAAATGAGATATTAAAAGATCATGGAAGCATACTTCATGTAGTTTTATATGTGAAATAGGAGTAAGTTTTTAGAATAAATCTCAGTATTAATCATTTTGGTTGAAAACTTCCTTCAGAGTGCACATAAAATATGATAATCGCCCAAAGAACACCTTCTTTTGTTCAAAACTATATGGAGTATCTTCATAGAGCCTTGATCATGTGGGTAAGGTTGATGGGCCTTATCCACTAGAATTTAGTGGAATTAGTTCATGGGTTGAAGGCCTAACCTTTATGAACTATCATTAAGAGTTTAAAACCATCTAAACATCTCTAAAACCCCAATAGAGACCCGATGGAATAAACTTTGATGAATTTGCACTCAAATTTCCTTGATTAGATTGTGAGACACTAAAAACACCTTGTGTACTTTTATAGGGTCCTAATCCAAGTGTTAGTTAGTATAGATAGTTGTATATATGCATCTAAAATATTATTTTTTCAAGATTTAGTGATAATTGTAAGTTACAAGTGTGGATAAATCATTGAGTTAGTGTAAATCATATTTCACCTTTTCAAAGCACAAATCACTCTTAATTCATCCTAGAAATGCTCCTACATGTTTGAGATAAGGAATAAATCCATAAATGTTAGTGAGCGGTGACCTATTAATCTAAATGAAGGTTCTATAGACATAAAACATTCTCACTCATCCATCCTTTAAGGTTTTATGTGAGCCTCAAGATTATCGAAGCAGCTATCAATAAGTGATAAGGCCTAATTTCCTAGTAGGCATATTTGGTCAATAAGAAATGGTGACTATTGGCATAGAGGGATGTTAAGGGATTAAATTAAAGCCATGAAATCCCTTGTAACCACCTCATGGAGTTGATAATGGACATCTCACATCCATTATGGAGGATGGGGATGTTTTGTAATCCCTATTAACATGCAAAATAGAGATGGGTTACTTAATGCTTTAAGGATAATAATTAAATCATAATGCACCTTTGTAAATGTCAAAACTAGATGTATTCGAATATGCTAGTGTGTTAATTATATGTATGGAGTTAATCAAAAGTGAAGTACCATCCACTAAACCATTTTCTATTCCATACTCATTAAAAGACATCAACTATCCCAAGGTAATGCATGGAGAGATCATGGGGTTATGGATTTTGTAACTATTTTTTGAGTAAATGAGGGTCATGATGACTAATTATCCAAAATTATGCACCATATTCCCTTATATAACCTTCTCATTATTCTATAAATTGAGCCTATAATGCTATTATAAGCATCCCTTGGTTAGGTATGATGAAACTCTGCCCAAATTATATCTTGTAAACTTTTGAATCAATAAGAAGGATTATTTAAAATTTACTTACTAGATTACTATGTTATATGATTTTTGATTTGTAAAATTGTTGAAGTTTTATTCTCCTTTGTAGGTCCTTATCCTCACCTATTTTCTAGGATATTATACTATCTAGGTCATATAATGTGTTAAAGTGTTAATGATTGTGTTTGAAGTGAAATTTAGTTTGTAGTCACCTAAAATAGACCTCTCATCCATTACCTTCATGTGAAGTAATAATTCTTAGGGGCCACTTAGAAATCATGTTTTAGTCACTAATCCTTATTTGATTCACAAAACATTGTTAAAGGATTAGTTAGAGAGGACAAGAATATGTTGGTGCATCAACTCCCCTTAGCTTAGGATTTTTTATGAATCTTCTTGTATTTATTTTCATCACCAAATTATTAGATTTATGAATTGAGATAAAATTAATGCACCAGGGGAAGTAGCCCCAAAACTAGAATTTCACCTCATCAACTAGGCTAGAAGTGATCCCATTATATTAGTTAGATGAGGTAGGCTTGAAAATCCTTGCCCTAAATGATGCATTCCAGACTAATAATTGTTTTTGTCATGCCTAGTGGGACTATGATTCAAGTAATTACATCAATTTTTTTTATTATTGGATGATATCAAGGAGATCTAAGCAATCTAGTAGAAGATTTGTAATCAAATTTCATGCCAAATATGGTCACACGATATTCTTCTAAAGGTAAGAAATCCAATTTTATTAAATTTTCCTTCAATTTTTTTAGGATATAGAGGTATCCTATGTCTAATAATAATCCTAAAACCCCTAATTCTCCTAATTATTATCAACAAATAACTTCTACAAACCATACACCTCTAATGGCTAGGACTGTAAATTAAGATTTTGTTCCCTTTAATGATGGCATCCACCTAAACATGAACCAATTTTATGATATCTCTATGTCATCATTTAATAGTCTTCCATACTTCATAAGAAAAAAAAAGTATCTTCTTAAAAACTTCAAATGGCTTGTGATGCAGATCCACCTTCCCAGATACCATAATTCCCCCAAACCATAATTTTCTACCAAGTGACATAAAGAATCTTGTACCAAAATCTAGAACCATAGTGCCACCAAAAGGAAAAGACAAGGATTCTCTTTCCATCATTATTTTATCTTTTATAATTTTCTTTTTATCATTGCATGTTTTGACTCAAGTAGATTCCAATCATTTTCAGCTAATTTTCACACCAATTTATTAAATGGGATTTTTAATACTTTTATTTTTAATCATTACTAAAGTAAATATGAACTTGATGTGATTACCGTGATTTATTTACCAAAATAAAACCAAATAAAATTATTTGTGGTAAACATCAAACAATGATATATTTATTATAATTCATTAATTAGAACATATATGATTATGGATTCATTACTTATAAGGTTAATGGTACCAGTCTAGTAGATGTTTTTCCAACCAAATACTTAGAGTGTATATCTACATCCATTTATAATTAACATAATACAATAATATCTTGCTAGCAATAAACTAAGATAATAACAAGATAATAATAATATTAGTTATGTGGATATGAATATGATTGTTGATACTCATTAATTCATTCTCACATGTTGAGTGACTATTAGGGACTCACATAAATATTTAATTTATTTTATCTTGGCATAATAGTGTCCAAGTTATTGTATACCAAGGATGTTCCAAGTGACCTTCACCAATTCCTCACAAAAAAACAAGAACATGATTAAATCAAATCTAATATAATATGAAATTTATATTATTTAGAATTTAGGACCATGTCCTACTATAATATCTAAATATATATATGGTGTAGGAACTATTAGTCTAATAAATAAAACCATAATTATAACAAACCTCTTACAAGATATGGTTATTTTCCTTTGTTCATTTCCAACTAAATGGTGGATAAAACTGGGTAGATGAAATATTCTCTTCCATGGAAAGGCATTGTCTCAGTGCCTAAAGAATAATGTACCCAATTATTTACTTTATGTACTATATGTACCTCATTTCTTGCACTTACATTAATGTATTCTATTATAAACATTTTAAAAAATAATAATTTATCTAAAATTTGAAATGAAAACAAAAGAAGAAACATCGTGCATGTTGACTATATATTTTTTGACATGAAATTATCATGTAATCAAGTTGTAATTTCTATGGTTTAAACTCATATAACATCAAATACTTAACTTTCATTAAGTAATGCAATTAAAATGTGGTATTTTCCACAACATGTCAATTACTCTACATGTATAACTTATTGATGTTCACCACATAATATAAGTCATTATGTTAACCATATTGTTACATGGTCCCTTAACTATTTTTCAAAAATTATGGTCCATGTGTAATTATACCATTCAATCCAAAATGAAATCAATAACCAACAACCATACCACTATGGTTTCCAAAATTACATGATTTGTGGGTAAGTGTATCATCCCATGGTAACCACACCAAACATTGGATAATACATCATAGGAATTAACATGAAATACCTTATTTAGGACTACAACATGATATATAATAAAACTATGAGATCATATTATTGTATTTGGGATCCAAATCCCACCATTGTCATGCAATTACTTCTTGGTAGCATTTAACCACACCTAAGATTTTAGAGACCTACCTAATCAAGACTATAAATATATCTTTATAAACATAAAAAAACATGCTAGTCATTCCTTATATCAAAATACTCATCATATAATATTATTTTATGTAAATCATCCATTACCTTATCCACACCATGATTGAATTTATATCTAATACATGCTTAAATTTTACAATGTACATCCTTGATTTTTATATAAAAGTCTAACTTGCATAAATCGTTAGTGCTCTCTAGTGATAAATTAAATAAATTACAAAAGGGTTTATTTTACAAAACCACTAATGAGGTGGGTAAAATAACACTTTATCCAAAAGGTTACCATTATTCTCAAGGATTCCATGGCCATATCATGCCACTTGTGGTGCACACACTTCAACTAATCAGGTGGATACCTCATGTACAAGGGAAGAGTGAATTTTTTAGCCTATAAGAGGCTTCACTTCCTATCCTTTACTTAATTTCTCTATATATAGTATTTTCTCACCTTTAACCTCATATATGCACTAATACTCATTGCTAGTGTAATGATGCAGGGTCTCACAAGACCTTACAATACTATACCTTGGAAGAATTTAATTAACAAATATTATTATAGAAATAGAAATTAATTACACAAATTATCTAAAACCATTCATAAGTTTATGGTTTAACATCATGAAATTTATACACATGAAAAACACATTCAACAATACTAGTATCAAGGAACAATTATAAAATTTACATAGTTAACCATATTCACTTATCCCAAAAAGATTAAGTTAGTTTATTTTGATAGAATTTCACATGGAATATATAAATTTTACATGGATGAGTATATCACATTAAACATTTATACATGTTTGGATTAGGTGCTTCGATAAATTAATGCCAAGGGTACATTAAAACATAAAAACATACTTATAAGTGAAACACAAAAGTTCCTTGAATGTCATCAATGAACCTAATGTTTATATTCCATCCAAATATGTCATCATATGTCCCTAATTTTTTTTTTCAATAAACAAAAATAAATAAAAATTAGCCAATAAATCCTTCCTGGTTTTTTCTTGCCAGCGCACTACATGTAACCACCAATTGGAGCAATTATTTAGACATAACAATTCATTTATACCTGTACCAAGGTATATTTTTACACCATGAAAGGACATAATAGCCTTATAAAAACCTTTATCAACCACAAATATATTATAATCTATTCATATATGTTACTTAACTTAAATAATTCATCATAAGAATGTCATATAGTTGTATACATTTAGAAATTATTTATACTTAACTATAAATTACATTTTAATATTAAACAAGGTAAATAAATAATAGTAAAATAATTTTGGAAATTTTAGTGTTATCCTATAAGGATATATCAACAAATTTTATCATTTGGCCTTTGGCTACACACCTTTTGGTTGTTTTCAATAAAATATGGTCTTGTTTGGTACAATGCATACCATGATGTTAACACATTAATGCAATGCAATATTATTGATGTAAAGAGAATCAATAAAATTCCTTTTGATATGCTTTCAAAAGATTATTTATAGATCATATTTATTTAATTAATCTATCAATTCAATATTTCTAGTTGATTCCTTAAAAAATAATTTATTTAACTCTTGTTAATTTGGCTTGGAAATGTATAGCTATGCAAGTAAAACAACTGTAAATGCTCTCCTAGAGTAGGAAATCATAGAATTAAGGAAATAACACTATAAATTAGTTTCTCTCACCTCAAAAACCACTTCCAAGATTAATTCCAATCCTTAGTCTTTTTAATATTCTAATATCTTATGATATCTTTCTATTGCAAGTCATTCATGGCTTCCAAACATTCACTCTTACCTCCAAGATTAAAATTTATAATCATTTAGACACATATTGGCTTGTTCATATAGGTTAAAT
Source organism: Torreya grandis (assembly GCA_037957365.1). NCBI lineage: Eukaryota > Viridiplantae > Streptophyta > Pinopsida > Cupressales > Taxaceae > Torreya > Torreya grandis. The sequence goes on from JARHVA010003711.1 coordinate 1,461,880, forward strand.
TGGTATTTTATTATAATATTCATTATTATGTCATTTCACACTATATAGGGTTGAATCAACCAAGGTTTAAAGATAAAAATATGTAACTTTTAATGAATCTTCATGAGTCCCCCGAGTCTATCTAGGAAGTTGATGCAATACCACTTCCTCAACTATGAAATGTAGATTTACCAATTTAATAGCTACTCAATATAAAATTACAATAATAAGAATGTAGAAAAACTATAGAAAAAATCAATCTCATGTTAGCATAATTGTCAAAAGTTCATAATGTTATCCAAAAACTTAAGAGCACATGATATGATACCAAATGAAATGAACCCAAGCAACACACAATTATTTTTTCATAATAAGAGCTCTAACTCAGCCAAACATTGCTCTATACAAATACTGACCACATGATTACAATATAATAGTTAAAATACTTAACTTAACTTGTAGTGAACATAAATATTGAGTACCACTTTTATTGATCCATACTTCCTAGATTTGAAAGTAGCATTTTAATCCTAAAGTTAACTCGACCTCTTATGATGAATTCATAATTAGATCATTAAAATAGTGGACTAATATTTTAAAATGTTTATCAACCCATTATTTATTCACAAAACATTTATATTTTGTTCCATTTGTGATGATAATATCAATGGGGAGGATATATCTCTGAATGCTAGTGATAAGCTAAATACATTGATTGTCATCATGAGCCATAGGATGGATGAATACAAGATAATAAGCCAAACAAACATGATATTCCATAGGTAAGGTAATCATTTACCCATTCCATCCCCACTCTAATTTATTTCCTTTATTTTCCTCAAGGATTGAATTTATTTTATCAATTTATGTCAATCACAATTACATCGATTAGTTACTCATTCAATGCAAAGATGGTTAACATATTAAAAATCACAATCCTTTATAAACTAGTTATCTATGACAAATTTATTAAGAGTCTAATTAAAATATTAATATATAACAAAACACAAAAAAAAACCTTAATAATTTTAGTATTGAGTATATAAAACCATGAAAACTATAAGTTGATTTTCCATTGAGAATCCTACCCACTATAATCTCAAGCAAATGTGGCATAATTTGTAAAGCTGAATTTCAATTAAATAAAGATATTAAGTTTAAGATTTTGAGTCACTATAACTTAACATACAAATATGACTACCATTAACCTTAAAATATTCCTCTTATAATAACTAAAATGCATTTACATAAATTCCATAAAAGGTACAAAATTACACCAAAATATAACTTAGTCTAGCATAGGTTTAGGAGAATAATCCAAAAATTAGTAATATTTATGTTAATCAACCCCCAATATTTATGCTAATGAAAAAAAAGGTCAAATATGACTAAAACATCTTGACTTCCTTATAAAATGAAGTAGCTAAACCTTCTCAAGGATAAATAACCTTATGGTAAAAATTTTCAATTTAAATCAAATAAATGTAGAATAAAATTAGGATCAAGAGGATTTATTTCTAATTTAAAATCATTTACATGATCAATATTTACATAAAAATAATCACCCAATAGGTTCTAGTGCTTATTTTTATTGATTTAACTAGTCAAAAAGAGTGGTCAGACTATTTTTTTATTTTTGATAAACTAGGGTTTATCTCCTAAATAATAAAGGGTTTAGATAAAAGATAAAATTTAAATTAAATATAGTAAATGATAAGGTTATATCAATTTAATTAAATAAATTACTTAATGGGAAAAGTAACTTATCTATAAAAATATAATGAGATGATTGTTTCAAACACTGAGAACTGATGTGCAAGATTGGGAAGATGTTAGGAACCTAGATCTACTTTTTGCTTCGTTAAAAAGTTAGGACCATCAAAATAGGACACCCTAGGGTCTAACTCTATTGTCTGTTTTACCACTATTGTCCAAACTCCTCATGAAGACCTAAGTTTTATTGTTTTTTTTCTATCCCTATGTGAGTTGGACTATGAAATTTTTGATACTAAATGTTGACATAGCTCACTGTAGATATATTTCAATATTCAAACCCTAGGTCTACCTACACACATGAAACAAAAAATACATCAAAAGCAAAAAGGATAAAAACTAGGTTATGGGATGTATGATCGCACCATATAAAAACCTTATTATCCTGATCACTACTTATATTAACCCTCAATCTAGGGTCTCAGATCAAATCTAGGGTCTCAGATGCAAGAATGAACTTTTTCTTAGGCCCTTCCTTGATCAAGCATGCAAATCTATGTATGATGTAGAATTTTGAGCTATACTATTAATTGATTTTTAATTATGTACTATGTCAAACTAGTAAGTGCTAGATATAAAATTCCTTGTGAGTTCCTTTATATGGGAGACTCTTTGTTTTGAATTTGCAAACTTTATTTGCATTTAGCTGACATTAGAAAGATAAACAAAACTAAAGGATGAAGTTAAGAAGGGTTTGGGATTCATTAAGTGAGTAAACTTAACCATTGGGACTAAAAATTCAATTGGATAGGAGTGATATAAATGGGATACCCTAGGGTCCAGTGCTATAGTCCTATTCTAGTGCTCTTATCCTATAGGTTTGTGACCTATGTGGATAGAATTGGCCTATGAAATCTAACCTGTCTTAGGTGGAATGACTATTTGAAAATCTTAGGATGATTGGGAATAAGTAAAAAGGTCACTCAAGCATGAAACAAGACCAAGTTAATGAAAACAAAATACATGGCTAATGTGAACAAGGTTCATATTCTCTAGTCAGAGTTTGCTATGAAATGACTATGAAGATAAATGAAATGTGTGGTTCCTTGACCAATTTAGGTTATATATATTTTCCCCCCTCTTATTATAGTTATGTAATTAAATATAGTACTAGAGTAAAATAATAAATTAAAAAATGCATACATGAACTTACCTACATGTAGATAAATGTGTTATAAAGGGTCTAACTCACATCCTAGGTAGGAAAGTGGGTAGAGAGTTGAATAGTGCCTTGAAAAAGAATAAATCCCTAAATTGGATACCCCTTATGCTAAATTTAAATGTGAAATCCATGTATCATGGATAGGGAAGGCAATTCTTTCCCACCATGTTGAATCTGACTAAAGATGAGGAGTGCTTGAAGGCCCAAAACCCATCTCTATCCTCTATGCCACATAAACTCATGTAATTCTTAATGTGTGTATATAAATATGTATGCTATGAAGAGAAAAAACTATCATTACCCCACTCTAAATATCTGAACTACAACTAAGAAATTATAAGAGGCCCAAAACCAATGTCTATCCTCTATCCCACACAAACTCATGTAGTCTGGGTCTAGGTAATATAATAGACCAACCACTATATATGGTTATGCGGTTCAACCTGGTGATAACTTGGGTATAGTTGGGTGTAATTTATAACTCTATTTAATGTACAAGATGAGAATGGCATGTTTTACCATTATATTTGTATAATCCTAGATGATAAAGAACATGAACATTTATGCCATGCCTCCAAATCTAGTATGTGAGTGATGCATCTATATAATATTGAAATATATATAAACATATGTGATATGACCTATATTTCCATGGCCCATGTGAAAAACTAGAGATAAAAACATTGTGCTCTACACTATGCTATTTAGTCCTTTAACTATGCCATGTTGTATGAAGCTATATGTGTGAGATGTGTAGTACATATATGACCCAAAATCTAGTAGCTGAGTTTGTATCTACATTAAAATCATTGTAAATCAATATAATCTAAACCACTGTATCTAAATAGTCTATGTATATTTAAACTAAAATCATTATGGATCCATATGATCTGAACCATTATATCTAAATATTTTGTCTCTGTAAACTAGAGTCATTATGGATTCATATGATCTAAGCCATTATATTTGAATATTCTATTTATCTATAAACTTAAGGTATATTCTTCTATATGTCTTGAGCAATGTTGAGAAACCTATGTAATCTAAATCACTATATATCTTGATCATCCTAAACTGAATCTAGTAATCTGACTACTGGATGTGTATGAACCATGGTGTATCCACTTATGAGAGTGGATAGCCATGTTGGCTAAGTGTATAAATAGGAATAGTATGAATGATTCCCCATTTTAGGGAGAGGGATGAAATTTTTAATAGAGGAGGTTGAGCCAAAAGTAATGACTAGTGGTGTAATAATAGAAACAAGGTTGGTATATTTTGAATTGATTGAGAAGTTATTTGATTCATTAGATTGAGTTATTAAAAGTGGAACAAGTTTTGATTAGTGAGGATCAAGGTGTGTGTCAGAGTGTAAGATAAATATAAATATGTGCATTCCATATCAGGGAAATCAAATAGTAAGAGAGTGAAGATTACATGATGTGCAAGGTATCATTATCAAAATTTTATCAAAATAAATGGTTTGAAACTTAGAGTTATGGGGTTTGAGTTATGGTTGAAATAGTATTTTTTTAAAATAAAAAGTTGATTGATATAGGAAATTGGATTTATTATTGATTCATTTGTGCATTGACTAGGTTGAGATCTTGAACTTTTGAAGTGAGAAAATACTGTGGAGATGAGCACCTGCCATAACCTAATTTGACTATTTGGTGGCCCAAGTTCGATTTGGTGGTGATGTTAGCTAGTTAAGTAACATTAATGAGTGGTTTTTATCTATTTTATGCGTATTTTGGTGATTTTATCTATTTAAAGTGTCATAGGAAAAAAATTGTTTTGGTGCTCTTATCTAGAAGTTAGTGCTCCTATCTAGGGTTCAACAATGTTTTCCAAGTTTCAACACTCTGATCTAGCATTGATGTCCTTTGTATAAAACTATTGTCTATTGGGATTAATTTATTGAGATTTTGATTAGTTACCTATTGTTTTTTTACTTGGATATTTACTTGTCATAGTTGACTAATATATATGTTATTTGTGGTGATGTAGGGTGAGGTGTAGATGAGAGAGTTCTACAAAGGATAGGTTATGGAGACATTATGGATAACCCTTATGCTCAATCTAAATGTGAAATCCATGTATCATGGATAGGGAAGGCAATGCTTTCCTACCATGTTGAATCTAACTAAAGATGAGGAGTGCTTGAAGGCCCAAAACCAATCTCTATCCTCTATACCACATAAACTCATGTAATTTTTAATGTGTGTATATAAATATGTATGATATGAAGAGAAAAATCTATCATTAACCCACTCTGAATATTTTAACTATAACTAAGAAATTATTAGAGGCCCAAAACTGATGTCTATCCTCTATCCCACACAAACTCATGTAGTCTAGGTCTAGCTAATATAATAGACCAACCACTATTTATGGTCACGTAGTCCAACTTGGTGATAAACAAGGTATAATTGGGTGTAATTTAAAACTCTATTTAATGTGCAAGATGAGAATGGCATGTTTTACCATTCTATCTGTATAATCCTAAATGATAAAGAACATGAACATTTATGCCATGCCCCCAAATCTATTATGTGAGTGATGCATCTATAAAATATGGAAATCTATATAACCACATGTGATATGACCTATATTTCCATGCCCCATGTGAAAAATATAGAGATCAAAACATTTTACTCTACACTATGCTTATAATATGCTATTTACTCTTGTAACTGTGCCATGTTGTATGAAGCTATATGTGTGAGATGTGTAGTACATATATGACCCAAAATATAGTAGCTGAGTTTGTATCTACATTAAAATCATTGTGAATCCATATAATCTAAACCACTGTATCTGAATAGTCTATGTATATTTCAACTATAATCACTATGGATCTATATGATTTGAACCATTGTATCTAAATATTTTGTCTATGCAAACTAAAGTCATTATAGATTCATATGATCTAAGACATTATATTTGAATATTATATGTATGTATAAACTAAAGGTATATTCTTCTAGATGTCATGAGTAATTTTGAGTAACCCATGTAATCTAAATCACTATATATCTTGATCAACCTAAACTGAAACTAGTAATTTGACTACTTGATGTGTATGAACCATGGTGTATCCACTTATGAGAGTGGATGGCCATGTTGATTTCCAGCTAATTATCACCCTAAGTCATTACATGGGCTTGTGAATTATTTTCATTATAAGAATGACTAAATTTGAAATGAATTTGATGTGAGTATGCTGATTTAATTACAAAAATAAAACCAAATAAAATTATTTATGGTAAATGCCAAAGAAGGATATATTTATTATAAGTCCTTAGAATAAACATAGATATTTATGGACTCAGTACTTATAAGGCCAATGGTATAGGTCCATCATATGATTTTCAAACTAGAAACTTAGGGAGTTGATCTACATCCCTATATAACTAACATAATAAATAATCTCTTACTAGTAATAAAACAATATTATAATAAGATTAGCAAATTGGCCACAAATATGATCATTGAGACTGATTAATTCATTCTCATAGTTTGAGTGAGTGGCAAGGACTCACATAACTATTTCACTTGTTTTATCCCAAAATTACATTACTCAAGTTGTTAGATACCAAAGATGGTCCAAGTAACCTTTACCAAATCGTAACAATAAAACAAAAACATGACTAAATCCATTATAATACAATACACAATTATTATTATTATTATTATTATTATTATTATTATTATTATTATTATTACTATTATTATTCAAAATCTAGAACTTGCTCCTACTCCAATATATAAACATATATATGGTGTTTCAATAGTTACTACTTTAACAAAGTAACCATTCTTGTATTGGACCTTTGACCAAATTTGGTTACTATCCTAAGTTCATTTCATCTAAATGGTAGACAAAAGTAGGGCCATGACAAGATGTAAAAGAGGATTTAATGAAGGTGTCTAAGGAATATAAGTATATGGTAGGCCATTACATTCATAAAAAAAGGTGAAGGCCTCAACTAGGACCAAAATGATATTGGCCATGTCATATCATGATGAGGATCTCAAACTGACCAACTTATAGGAGGAATAACATTTTGAATTTAATAATGATTACCCAAAATTTTCAATTTTCATTTTTAAATTAAATGAAAACCAACAAGGGGTGGATGTATAATAGTTCAAGACCCTTTAATTTCATTTAAAAAAATAAATAACAAGTTTGCATAAGATACGAGACTTTTTGAGGAGAATCCCAATTTTAATTTGAAGTACAAGTTAAAATATTATGAGGCTATAGTAAAAATGATAGTGAAGGAAATAAAAATCATAAGAAAATAAATAAATATTGTTATAGAATAGATTCTAGTTAGAGATGGACTGGGAAGTAAAAGTTTCCAAGTCTATATGAATCCAATGAGCATACTTAATCCTAATCTAGAGGTGGCACTCAAAGAGTAGTAAAAAAGGAAAAAAAAAAAAGAGGGTGAATCTGAAGGATCTTGATGAAGAACATGAAAACCCACCTATATTTGAGAGTCCAAGTAAAAGTACCAAAGGAAACATGAAAAAAAAACCTAACAACAATGACTCTAATCACAAAAAAATGAACAACATTCTCAAATTTACAATCAAATAGGATCTACAATACCGGTAGGAGTTGTTTATATTTTTTTACTTATGCTTATTTTGTTAGTTTGGGTTTTCTATAAGTTCTAGGTAGGTTCTTTTCTGGTTTTCTATGGCCATCGAGTGGGATACCAGTCCTCATTTATCCTGATGGTTGGTTCCTTGTCTATATTAATAATATATGTATGGGTTATGGAAGACCTTATAACCCATTTGTTTACATTATTAAAGAAAATGTCACAATTGATCTGAATCATGATCTATTATATTACATATTAGTCAATTTTTTTATTAAATAATACTAAACTCATAAAATAATGCTTACTTACAATAAAGGAAAATATATATGAAGGAAATATATCAAGTAAAAACATAACAAAATTAAATGATACACATTATAATTATGATACACACACTTATGAAACATTTCAGTCATGAAATTTTATTCATTTACCACTCCTCAGATATTCCCATTCACATCTTGATATCATTGGATAGATTATACAATTTCTATCAATATTCCTAAATCTAGAAAATCAAAATTAAAAAAAAAACATTCAAATAATTGAAAAATAAAAAAATATTAGCCATTCCCATGTTTATTATCTCCTTCACATCTATGGTTTTTTATATTAGTATATATAATATAATTTAATTTATGTATGCACATATGTTTCATACATATTTGAGTGTGAGACATGCATACCTAGACATATGATATATGTAGTTATGAATGTTGGACCTCTCCTCTACACATATCGTATAGTATGTTAGTGACATCAATATTAATTGATCATGTTTGATATAGTTTAACAATCCGTTATGATCATTTATACATTATCATGTTTGAGCATGTATACTATTTCTAATAGATGTCTATATATGTGTTCATATTTTTCATAGTGTACCTGATATGTTATGTTACAAAACTTTTTTGATAACACATATATGTAGCAACTATTATGATATGTTTATGTTGGCTATTTATGTTTAATATATTTTTCAATTCCTTAATTTCATTCCATTTCTTGTTATTGTCTTATTTGTGGAACATTTGAATATGTTTATTTCTTGTTTACCCCTATGCCATTGTATGTTTTTGAGACATTTGAATATGTCATTCCACTATGACTAGACATTTAAATATGTCATTCATTAAAATTTTGTATAATTTTAACATTTGATTTGTATGAGGTCTCCTAGGACCATTCCTTTTCATTATATCTACTATTTTTGTGTTCGTGTTTGACTATTTGTGGAGCTTGTATTGTTACATTTTAGACATTGATATGATATATATATATATAATGAATATTCATCAGTTGATGTGAGTGCATACTATGAACCTAATTAGTACATATACTTCAACATGTTATACCCAATTCTAAATGATTCATACACAAATTATACAAAAACCTTATCCTTTTGAGGTAAATTACATACCATTTTCTATTTCCTTCACCTCAAAAAGGTGGGGGGTATATCACTAGGGAAGTGTCATAGAAGCATGACCTCAACATTTTTTAGAGTTTATAAATAATATCCAGGGAATGTAATAAATACATGAACTCTACACTTATACACATACTCATTATATCTAGCATTTAGTATGGGTATATCATAAAAACATGACACCCACACTTTTAAAATTTCAAGTTTAATTCCATGGATCAGATGTATGCTTGGTTCAAAATCCTATACATTACACCAATTTTGAATAGTGTGGAAACATACATGACACATATAATAAAAATTATACATAATTTATGTTCATATACCAAAAAATTTCACCAAAATTTTAAAAACATAGTAATTATACTACTCATCAGGGGGCACCAATTACATGATTATGTAATATTATTGAGTTTATTGGTTGTATTTTTTGGGTCAATGTATAGGTTGAAGTGATTAAATCATTAACACTCACTATATTTATATATTAGAATTATTAAATATTCTAATATCACCATATTTATATTATGAGTTGATTAAATAATTTACCCTCACTATATTATATATATTCACAATTTAGTTGTGTGATTGAGATATAATGATCTCAATGACCATGTCAAAAATCATCCTTACACCATATTGTGGTAATACCACCTTCCAATAACCCTATAAATATGTCCAAGGTTCATGTTTGAGCCATTTTCATATCCAATTCTTTGGAAGGGATCATATTTTCCAAGTCAAATCATCAAAAGGTAACATGGTTTCATTGACACACAAGTGTACATCTTCCTTTATCTCTTTATTTTCAAGAATTTCAGTTATTTAAAAATTCATGTTATATACACTAATTTATACTATATAATACTCTTAGTTAAAATTAATACACCATCAACTACTCAAAGTGGGCTAAAATAAAATCAAGGTGTGTTATACACACTGAAGTACACATTTATTTCCTTTAACCTAGTAATTTCATCCTTATGCATTTCTATATTAAAAAGGGGGAAATGTGATTATTAAAACTAAATATTTATAACATATGAGTGTTTTATATTTAACATATATATAAATTAGGGATTTGCAGTTCGATTCTATACATCTCAATTACCAAAAGTATTTCACTCACCATCGCATTATGTATAAATGATTATTTTTTAGTTTGATCCATATTATTCCAATGATCTAGGTCTCTTGTGTTGTTGTGTTTAGTAATAGGCCCGAATTTTATAATGAAATCATGGAACCTCTTATTGATAGAGAGTTTGATGTTTATCCTTGGAGGAGTTTTTTTTTTCTGTATATTTTCATTGTCAACTTTTGAGTGTAGGTTACCAGGTGTGAATGTCTAATTTTGATTGTCCTTCATTGATACACAAAGTTTTCATTATCAATCTAAACTGTAGGAACTAGGCCATGAATTTACATATGGGAATTTATTGGTTTAAATTTATGAATTTTCAAAAGTTAAATGACTAGGCTAATTTAAAACTATGTTTTGAAGTACTTTTTAAAGTTACATTGGAACATTAAATATGCTTATGGGGAAACTTTGTTGACATTTACAAAGTTATTGAAACATTTTCCTTCATAATTTGGTGCATCAATGTTTATTTGAGAGATAAAATGGCTGAATATTTTAATTTTTTATCTCATATATTGGTCAATTCTAACATCATAGACTTTATTATAATTATCTAAGTATTTTTCTAATCTAATTTGGCCTTGCTAATTATTTATTTAGATTCAAAGTGACATTATATTTATAATTTTCCATAATAAATGCTTTGTCGACATTAAATTTAAGGATCAATTATGAAAAGGTTTAGGGATTTCAAATTTTAATATTTGAGATTTTAGAAGTGGTATATTTTATGGACTTTTTGACTTTATGTAATTATCTTCTAACTTCTTAATTAAGGTGGCCATGTCTATTAAATAATTATAGTTTATATCTCTTGTTTAATTTTTTTAGACTATGAGATTGTTTAATAAATGTCTTATTTCATGGTTTTTTACTATAAAAATATGTTTTTGGTCTCAATAATGGTCTAAAATTCAATATTTTTAAAATTTATTAGCCAATTTTCATGCTTATGGACTGAATTATTAAATTGGTCTTTGAAAATATATTTTTCATTGTGTTTTTTAGGTATTTCCTTCCCAATTCCATATCTAAATGAAATAATTCCACATAGCATGATCCCATTCACCCAATATTTTAAAAAGATCAAAATACATATTTTTTTATTGAAATATTCTAGGTTTTTATGGTCTTAAGATCACACCACATGGTGCGATCATGGGGACCTATAGACCTAGTTGACTTGTGATCAATAAAAAATCCCCTAGTATCCCAAAGTACCATGACAATTTTATGTGGAATCATCATGGGGACTTGATAAATTGGGTGATATGTGTAGTAGTCAAATAAATCTTAAGATCTTGAGGTTCTATGATGATTCCATGTAGAATAATCTTCATAAATAAGGATCATATGCAATGTGTATAGTAGTAGACAAGAGCTAAGGGTTTTATGCCACTATTATGTTCCCATCAAAACCATTATGAGGACATGATGATATGCTGGAGTTTTGCATATAGCTAGGATACCCTAAAGGCCTGAGTCACCATAATCATGCCATGTGGTAAAATTCTAGTGACATACGATAAATAAAAGTCTTGGAAAGGGAAAGAATACAAATACATCCCAAACTCATCATGATGATGTCATGTGGCATCATCACATGAGCCCAAGGCCTAGAGACATAATCAATGGTCTAAAAAAACAAAATAACAATGAGGATTTTGGGGGAGTATCCAAACTACTAAAAAGTGGTAAAGGATGAGCAAGTTAAGGAAATAGTTCCACATGTATCTTTAGGAGAAAAGGTGAATACATAGGAAAATCTAAGTGCAAGTGAAAAATAACCAAAGTGATGGATGGGAGATATGAGTACATATTTGTCAAGCCATGTAGTGAATAAAAGTGGGAAAAGAATATTCAAAACCTATCTATCCCATCTAGGTTATTAGAACCAAAATATTACTCTTTTATCTTCCTGAGAGGAGAATTGGGAAAAAATAATTTGATCTTAAATTTAAAATCAATAGAATTCAATGTGAAAGTGACTAAGGACATTAATTAAAGTTGGAAAATATCATTTAGATAATGGTAAGGACATAATAGAAAATATCACCATCCTGATAGAGCATGGTGATCTACTAAAACTACAAGGCTTGACTTAGTTGACATATCTATCAAAAAATTTAGATGCTTAAAACCACCTTCTCCAATCAATAATCAACTCTTGTAACTACCCCAATAATGAGCATGTAACCCTACTTGTGTATTTTTTAGCTAGTGTCTAAATAAAGGATTTATAAGAGGGTATGGACCTCCATTGAACCAATTAACAAAATAAAAAATACCAAATTCCCTTTTATATTTATGTAAAATATGGAAGAATACTAAACACATAGTATTAGAAGATAAAATTAAATCAAATTATCATCCTCACCACTTAGCATGGATCATGATGTGATTCAACATCCTAACTACCACAATGCCCATAAAAACCTCTATTTCCCCAATGTGATGCAAAGAATCATATACCACAAGCTAGAACCCTAACACCACTCAAAGGCAATGACAAGGATTCTATTTCTATCATTATTTCATCTTCTATAATTTTCTTGTAATCATTACATGTTTTAACTCAATTATAGTCCAATGATTTCCAACTAATTAGAACCATAAGTAATTATTTGGGATTTTGAATTATTTTACTTATAATCATGACTAAAATTAAAATGATTTTGATGTGATTATCATGATTTAATTACCAAAATAAAACCAAATAAAATTATTTGTGGTAAATGTAAATTTTGTGGTAAATGTAAAAAAACTATATCTTTCTTATAAGTACTTAAAATAAACATAGATAATTATGGATTAAATACTTATAAGGCCAATGCTACTAGTTCATAATATGCTTTTCCAACTAGAAACATAGTGATTAGATCTACATCCCTTTATAATTAACATAGTACAATAATCTCTTATTAGTAATTAAAAAAATATCATAATAAGATTAACTAAGTGGTCACAAATATGATCCTTGAGAATCAAATTATTATTGCACTTTTTTATCTTGGTATTACATTGTATAAGCTATTAGCTAGTAAGGATTGTCCAAGTAACCCTCATCAATTCCTAATAACAAAACAAAAACATGACTAAATCCATTATAAGAAAATACACAATTACTATTATTTTGAATTTAAGACCATGTCTTACTCCAATATATAAACATATATATGGTGTATCAGTAGTTATTACATAAATAAAGTAACCATGCTGCTAATGGACCTCTGACCAAATATGTTTACTATCCTTTATTCATTTAAACTAAATGTTGGACAAAACTAGGATCATAACGAGATGTAGGAGAAGATTCCATGAAGGGGTGTAAATAATATAAGGAGATTATAGGCTATTATATTCATATTAAAAAGGTGAAGACCTCAACTATGACCAAAATGATATTGGTCATGTCATATCATGATGAGGATCCCAAATTGACTAACTTATAGGAGGAAAAACTTTTTGAATTTAATAATGATTACCCAAACTTTTCAATACTCATTTATAAATGAAAGGAAGACAAATAATTGGTGGAGGTATGATAGGTTAGGACCCATTAATCTCATTTTAAAAATTAAGGAACAAGTTTGCATAAGATAAGAGACTTTTTGAGGAGGTATACCCCAGTTTTAGTATGAATGATAAGTTTAAATATTATGATGCCACAATAAAAAAGATGGTGAATGAAATTAGAATCATAAGAAAATAAATCAAGATCATTATATAATAGATTTTGGATAGATATGGAGTGGGCAATAAGATTGTCATGGTCTAGAATAATTCAATAAGCATGATTAATCCTAATCTCGAGGTGGCACTAAAAGATAGTACAAAAGGAAAAAAATAAGAGGAAGGTTATAAGTGCAAAGAGGCCACACTAAAAAATAAGAGGGTGAAGCTAAGGGATATTGATGAAGAACATGAAAATCCACCTGTATTTGAGTGTTTGAGAAAAACTACTAGGGGAAACATGAAAAATAAAGATCCTAGAAATAATGAATCCAATCACAAAACATTTAACAAGACACTCAAATTTACAATAGAATAGGAGCTAAAGGACTAATAGGAGTTGCATATAAATATTTTTGAGCCTTGTTTTGTGAGGATGGGTTTTTTACAAGTTCTATGTAGGTTATTTAGGGGTTTTTGATGGCTATCGAGTGGTATACTAGTCCTCATTTATCCTAGTGGGTGGTTCCTTGTCTATATTTAGAATTTATGTATGGCTTATGGGAGACCTTATAACCCTTTTTTCACCTTATATAAGAAAATGTCACACTTTATATGAATAATTCTCTATTTTATTGAAAATTAGTCCATTTTCTATTAAATATAATTCTAAACTCATAAAACAATGGTTACTTACAACAAAGGAAAATATCTATGAAGAAAATATATCAAATACAAACTTACCAAAAGAACATGATACACGTTATAACTATTATATGAACACTTATGAAACATTTTATTCATGAAATTTCATTAATTTACCACTCCTCATATATTCCCATTCACATATCGAAATCATTGGATAACTTATATAATTTATATCAATATTCCTAAATCTAAAAAATAAAAATTTCTAAACAAAACACATACAAAAATATTAATCATTCCCATGTTTATTATCTACTTCAATTTTTTTTTATGTTATTAGATAGAATATAATTTAATTTATACACACACATATGTTTCATACATATTTGAGTGTGATATAGCCATACCAAGATACATGATATATGTAGTTACAAATGTTGGACCTATCTTCTACCCACATCATATAGTATGTTGGTGACATCTAATTTATGTGATCATAATTTATATAGGTTACATATCCCTTATGATCATTTATACATTATCATGTTTGAGCCTATATACTAATGCCTACAGATGTTTATATATGTGATCATATTTTTCATAGTGTACCTGATATGTTATGTTGCAAAACTTTTTTGATAAAACATATATGTAGTAGCTAGTATGATATATATTTTTAAATTCCTTGAGTGTATTCCATTTATTTTTATTGTATTGATTGTGGAACATTTGAATATGTTTCTTTCTTATTCCCCCTATTCCATTGTATTTTTTTGGGACATTTAAAAATGTCATTCCACTATTATTGGACATTTAAATATGTCATTAATTTAAATTATGCATAATTTTAGCATTCCCATTATATTATGTCTCCTTAGACCATTCCTTTCTTTTATATCTACTATTTTTGTGTTTGTGTTTGACTATTTGTGGAGCCTATATTGTTACATTTTAGACATTGATATGATCTATATAATGCATCTTCATGAGCTGATGTGAGTACATACTATGACCCTAACTGATACATATAATTAAACATGTTATACCCAATTATACATGATTCATAAACAAATTACATAACAACCTTATCCTTTTGAGGTAAGGTACCTACCATTTTCTATTTCCTTCTCCTCAAAAGGGTGGTGGGCATATCAGTGGGGGAGTGTCATAGAAGCATGACCTCCACATTTTTCATGGTTTATAAATAATAGAGAGGTTATGCAATAAAATAAACTCCACACTTATACACATACTAATTATATATATAATTTAGTATGGGCATGTCATAAAAACATGGCATTGACACTTCTAGAATTTATAATTTAATTCCATGAATCATATGTATGCTTGGTTCGGAATCCTATAGATTACACAAATTTTGAATAGTTTTGAAACAAACATGACACATATGCTCAAAATTAGACACAATTTAGGTTCATATGCCAAACCAATTCACCAAAAATTTAAAAATATACCAATTTTACTACTCATCAGGAGGCACCAATTACATGAGAACATACTATTATTGATTTTTTTTATTTTAGTTGGGTAAATTTATAGGTTGAAGTGATATAATCATTAAAACTTGATATATTTATAGACTAATAAATCCAATCTCACCATATTTATAGTATGATTTGATTAAATCATTCACCCTCACTAGATTATATATATATTCATAAATTAGTTGTGTAATTGAGATATAATGATCTAAATGACCATGTAAAAACACATCCATGCACCATATTTGGGTAATATCACCTTAGAATATCCATATTAATATTTCCAAGGTTCTTTTTTTAACCATTTACATATCCAATGATTCATGATGAATCATCTTTACAAAGACAAAGCATCAAAAGGAAACATGGTTTCGTTGAAACATAGGTGTACTTCTTCCTTTATCTCTTTATTTTTAAGAACTTAAGTTATTTAAAAATTAATATTATGTACACTAATTTATACTATATAATACTCTTGGTTATTTTTTATACTTGGATTTACACCCTTTAAGAGATGCTCAGTTCTCTTCATCCAAGCGGTAAAATGGAATCATCTCTCTTGCTATGGGTAACAATTTCATTGAGATGAATCTATAGATTTAGGGATATCTCTCCTTATTGAACCTTTAAATATCTCTCTAATCTATTAATTTTATATGAAAAGGTTAACGAAAACAACTAATAAAATAAAATGTTGATCTACTAATGAATAATGTCCTCCCAATTTGACTAAAAATATACTACTTAAAGACCAACAAAGCTTATTTCACATAAAACCCACAACTCTTTGTGCATTGTCACATCAGTGTTTCAAATGTTAGATTCAAGAAGGCACTCGACATATAGGAGAACCAAAGACAATTCCAAGAAGGAATATAGTCTTAAACCATTTCTAAATTGTCTATACACTTAAGAAGAAATACTAACAAGGACCTACAATAATACTCTTTTTGTACACTTGTAAGGTAATTGAGGATAACAAATTAGGAAATATAAACTCTCACTAAATAAGAAAAACATAATTTGAATTAATGCACAATAGTACAACATATGAGTGGCAAAACTTCTATTATTTCTTTAAGAGTTCTACAAGTACAAATCTAGATAGAGTTTTACCATAACTAGTAGAGGCTATTAAATGAGCCAAGAGGATGCATATTTATTGCTTTGAAATGTGGAGCAATAAAATGGAGTTTAATGGTCACTTTAGACATCTATCATCTCAATATATATAGTTACATTTGCATGTGGGAGCGAGGTGGGTAAGCTATGCCATGTCATAAATAGATTCACCTGTTATGATTCATCATAGCATTAGCTAAATTTATCACAAATGAACCAAAGCCTTAGTCATATTTTGTTACAACTAAAATAAATCCTCAATTCTATTTGCCATTTGTTACCTTTATCTCCACCTTCCACTTCTCATCGAGTCTTTATTATTGAATTCTAATTACTAGTATCTGTGGTCTAAAATTGACATGTTATGGGCAATCATTCCTCAGGTATTTATTTTGGACTTTTTTTTAGACTTTTTCTTTGGAAAAATTATCCATGGCTATTTGTTTATATTTATTTCCTCAGACTTTTTTTCAAGTCTTTTCCTTCAAGATCATTACTTGTTCATTTCCTTTGAACAAAAAGTCTAAATGAATTATTCCTATTTATTTCATTTAGACGTAAATTCAAAATTAATTATTTTGGAGTTTCATCTCTTCATTTCCTTTAGACAAAAATTTCAAAGGAATTCTTTCAAGGTTTGTATTTAGTCACTTCTCCTCAACCTTTCCTACAGATTTTTTATTGGTCCCTTTAGAGAAGTTAAAATGCCCTTTAGCTTTTATAAAACATCCCTTCATACTTTCTAAAAAGTGCCTTTTAGCCTTTGCAAATGACCCTTTAGAAAAAATGAAAGTGTCCACTTACCCTGAAAAAATTCTTCACAAAAGTTGCAACATACCCTTTGGGAAAATGAAATGGACAATTTTTTTGATAAAATATACCCTTTGGAAAAATTAAAGTGTCCTTCATAAAAATGAAAGTACCCTTCAGAAAAGTGAAAGTGCCCTTCAAAAAATTTACAAACATACCCTTTGAAAAATTTCCAAGGGTCCTTTCTGGCTTGAAGATATCTTTTGAAGAAATTGTAAAGTACCTTTGGAATCATTGTGTAGACGATTTGTCCAAAATAATTTGTCACATGTGTGGAAGAAAACACAAAGAAATACTCTTAGTGAGAAGCCTTGAACAAAAAGTCTAAAAAAAATAGGTATATCTTAAAACAAAAACTTGAAACAATCCCTTAAAGGCTTAAACAAAGACCAAAATGAAATTTACAAAAGGAAAATACTTTTGCATTTGTTTTGGGTTTTGCTAAAGAAAACTTCATCTGAAGAAAATCTAAGTGTTAGAATTGGCCAAATGAAATATACTTAGATAATTTTTTTCAAATAGGGGTACCCAATTTTGGCCTAAAAGGCCAAAATTTGGTCAACAAATTAATGACTCATAGGGGTAGTATGCCTACTATACTAACTAGACCAGTAGCCTTATCCAACTAAGGGATAATGGAGTAATTGGATTCTTGAAGATTACTAACAAGGATTTTACCAAAACAAAACATAAGGAAACACACAACACAAAAATAATAAGACCAAGCAAAGATAATACAAAACAAGACCATGAAAAACTCACACATGTGCATAAGCACTTAGGGAACACAAAAAAGGAAACTATGTATAAAAGAAAAAAAGAGATTCAATAAAAATGATTTAGATATATCCCATTAAATAAGATATGTAGCTCCTCTCCATCCAAATTTGAGATTTGGAAAGCATTGTGTTCTTCGCACTATATGATCACATATGGGCCACTCCACAAAGCATCAAAATTTATGTGCTTTCTAGGTTTAGCCATATCTTCATCCCATTTTAGGACAATGTCTCCTTATCTAACAATACTTGGCATGTAATTCTTATCAAAATATTTTTTTTCTCTTAGTGAGTTGTCATGGTTTTCATAACTTTATCTTTTATCTACTCAAGCTCCGTTAACTCACATAATCTGACTCCCATAATCTCATTATCTATCAATTATAGATGATAGGTGAGGTCTAAAGATAATAACTCAATTGAGATAGGATTATTAGCTTCCCTTCCATACACAAGTGTGTATGGTGAGTTACCAGCTGCTCTCTTTGAGGTGATCCTATCAACCCAAAGGGCTATCTTCAGCTTGGTATGCCAAGTCTATTGATTCTCCTCCATTGTACTCTTTATGATCCTGATTAAGTTCCTATTTGTGGAATCAACTAGTCCATTTTATTGGGTATATTAGTTCAAGGAGGTGTTGAGATAGATACCGTACTTCAAATCCCATTCACTTTTTCTTGTTCCTAAGAATTCTAGTGCATTATCTGAAACGATTGTTGAAGGAGATCCAAATCTGGTTACTATAACTTCATATAAGTATAGGACTGAGTTTTCATTTACCTCCTTAAGAGGTATAGTCTCCACCCATATTGTGAAATAATTGGTGGTTATCAACACCCACTTGTGACCATCACCAGAAGGAGGATTGATCAGACCTATGAAATCCAAACCCCATTACATAAACGGTTGATCAACCTAGATTGGATGAAGAGGCAAGGTAGCTAGCTTTTATTTTCCATCAAAAAGATCACACTTATAGCATTTTCTTACCCAATAATGGGTGTCTTTGAATAAGCTAGGCCAAAATTATCCTACCCTAATTATCTTGGTAGTTGTGGTTCTAGGAACAAAGTGATGACCAGAGTGTCCATCATGGAACTCATGCAACACTTTATCAATCTAATTGAAATCAATACATATCAACAACACACCTAGAAATTCCTTCATAAATATTACTCAAATAAGTATATAAGCAATGGATTGCATCCTAGAATAACTTCTCTTGTCCCTATCAAGACCTTATGGACACTCACTAGTTTAAAGGAAATGAATCATGTCTTGTGTCTAACTCCTTGTGGCTGAAGGTACATCTACTATAGGATGATTATAAAGTGCCAAAACAACCTCCCTTTGCTCTGCCAAATCTAAAGTAAGTTTATTACATATTCCTTTTCCTTTCACTAACTTGGTTGTTTTGATCTCCACATCACATTCAATCACTTTGGTGATCCAACCCACCCTTTTATCATTCAAATGTATGCTTAAAAGAACATTTTTTTCACTAGGATGAGGCACCAAAATGTGATTTTTGTTGCTAGACAAGATATTCCTAAACTTATTCAAACTCATTATGACTAAAAGAACTTATTTCTCAACATATGTGTACCTTATCTCATATCCTTCCAAACCTTGACTAAAAAAGGCAATAGGTTATTCCAAATTTTCATCATTAGCTTGAGTAAGCATGGCAGAGATTACCTCTTCATTCCCAAAAGTATATAGGTTAAAGTCCTTGGAGAAGTTTGGACTTGCAAGAGTAGGAGCTTGGGAAATGTCTTGCTTGATCTCCTCAAAACTTTATTTCCTCCTTATTTAAGTGAATATCTCATTCTTCCTTAGCATATAGGTCAAAAGGCTTGACCAGGTTATCAAAATTAGGAATGAACCTTATAATGAAATTTATCTTACTAAATAATCTTTTTAGACCCTTATTATGTTTAGATAAATATAATACCAAGATGACACTTACCCTTTCTAGATCAATGGACATACCTTTCGTAGAAGCAATGCGTCCTAATAGTTTGCCTTCATGGACAAAAAACACACACTTATTTGGTTTAGAGAGATTCCAAACTCTCTGGACCTCTAAAAAATCTACCTTAGGTGATTCAAATAATATTTTTCTTCCTTGGAGAAAACTATCACATCATCAAGATATACTAATACATTATCATTGATTAGTACATGGAAAGCTATATCCATTGCACGTTGAAAAGTAGCTCCAGCATTTGAAAATTCAAATGGCATATTTTTATAAGCATATGTCCCTTGTTTGGTAGTGAAGGTTGATTTTTATTGGTCACTTTCTTTCACCAAAATCTGATTGTATCTAGAACAACCATCTAGGAGGGAAAACCTCTCAGTACCTACCACTACTTGCAAAATTTGCTCCATGGAAGGGAGAGGATAATGGTCCTTTAAATAAACTCTGTTTAAGTCCCTTAAATCCACACACAACCTGATCTCCCCATTCTTATTCTTAATAGGTACTAAATTTGCCAACCAAAAATAATGCTTGATGGGAATGATGATTTTAGACTCAATCAGTTTGGTGAGTTATTTCATCATGAGAGGATAAATATTGGGATTAATTAGAATTTGTCTTTGCTTGATGGGTTTGGAGTTTTCATCTATCTCTATGGTGTGTTGAGCTAAACTTGGGTCAAAACCCTTCAAATTACTAGACTCCCATGCAAAAATATCACTAAACTCCTTGCATAATTCAATGATATCATGTTTCTATTGACTAGTGCATACCTTCTCAAATGCAAGTATCTTATCTTTAAAGATATACATCCTTTAATAGTTATATTTCATGCTTGGCATGCTTACCTTCCCCTTCTTGATCTTGTCATCTTCATTGAATATGCTTTAAAAAGTCACTAGACCTTTAGGGCACTTGATAGACTTTAGTTGGATAATTTACCCTCCATATTATTGTTACAATTTAGACTGATTCTTGGAAGAAAACTTAGCCTCTTCTTGTAAAATAAGTTATATTTTTTGGTCACTATCAAATACCTACTAATTGGTGACATTATCTATTATGGATGGTCTCACAATCACCTTTAGATGTGACTGGTTTTTTTCTTCTTTTATGCCTTTTAGAACATCAAAATGAGAAATAATAGATGTCAACCTATCAACATGATTACTATCTTACCTTGTAATATATATGATTTTAAAATCCATGAAATCTTCTATAAGGTCCCAAAATCTATGCTTATAGAATTTGAGCAAGATATTCTTTGTAAAATTTTGCTCTCTAATTTGATTCACAATAAGCTTGATATCACCAAACACTTGTGATTCATTAACACGTCTTTTCCTTACCCATTAAAGACCATGAATGAGGGCCTCATACTATTACACATTACAAGTTCATGAGAATTGAAATCTTAAGGATAAAAAATACCTTTATTTTGAAGATGAAAACAACATAGCTCCACTACCTGCCCCCATCTTGCTTCTAGACCCATCAAAGAAATGTTGCCACAATCCATTCACATAATGACTTGGCTTCATAAAATTAGGCATTAAATATCCTTTATAATGCATATAATAAACTCCAATATGACATTATTCAATAAAATTTTAAGGATCATTATCATAGTTGTCATTTCCCCACTCATTTAGGAATAAATTAGAAACTCCTTCAAGGGTAGATGATGGAGATTCGTCAATATGAAGTTTATATTTATAAATGAGAGCATAGTTAAAATTTTACAGCTTAGGTTAATATGGTTTTAAATTATCTTTATTAATAATTTATAACTGAATTTTCACCTTAGTGTCATATTTTATCCTAAACACCATGTAGGACCAATTGGCTGCCAAATATCCACCTATCTTGGATGTAAAGTCCCTTGAAAAGTAAAAAGAAAAATATGGAGGTAAATATACTAATTACACATCATGGGGAATTTATAAATTATTAAAATCATGAAGTTTCAAATTAAAACCTTTCACTACCCCCAAAGTCTTGACTAGTGATCCATCCAATTGTAAAACTTCTTTAGTCATTGGCTCATACCTGAGGTCTAGCTTATCTGATATACATTTTGTCATAATTGATGTGTCTAATACACTATAAATGATTAAATTATGAACTAAGAAATCAAAAAAAATTATATATAGGTAAAAATGAGGAGTTTTCTCTTCTTTCTTCATTTGAGGATCCATAGATTGAGTTTTATTTACCAGATGGACATTGTCATTTATAGATGGGCTAGCCTATTCACCCAATAAATGCAATTACTATTAGATTATATATTTATACCCTAGTCATTCTATATAATCCCATAATTATAGGTTCATATGGATATTATTCATTTGATCTACCAAATTTATGGAAGGATTACTCACATTGGGGTTCTTTTTATGAACATTTACACTTTGTGATGTAGCTTGTGGAGGTAGAGTTGTAGCATCTACCCTAAAATTTTTAATATTCTAATTTTATTATATTTTAGGAGTTTTTTTAGACCAAATTACCATAATAGATGATTTATGAGTGATAACAGGTCCTTAAATAGCTCCTTGAGCTTCAAAAACAACCCTCCTTTTCGACCTAGTATTGTCGGCAACACTAGTATTCTGATTGTTTATATTTCCAAAGAAATTAATGACACAAAAATCACCCTATAAGTGATTTATGAGGGTATATTTAGTCTTAATTTCTCCATTTTCCACCCCACATTACATGGATCCTTGCACCATACCTTGATTGTGCATTTCATTTGCATAAGCAACTTGTTCTTGGCCATGTTTGAAAGATGGATAGTTGGGTTATTATTGGACAAAATTATTATAGGTGGGGATAAGGGATTTAGAGGATGAAGGAATAATATGATTATATATTTGATAAGGATTTACATGGGTAATTTGGCCTTGTCCCTGATTATTTCCTTGAAAAGGAGGTTTGTTCATTTATTCAAACTAATTGTAGGACTGATATGGTCTATAACCCTAAGATTGTTGTCTTTTAAGGGACAATAACTCATTTGTAACACTTTGAAGTAGAATTTTAACTTCATGTATATCATTGGTAGGGGCAATGGCATATTTTTCTTGACTAGGCAAAGGAGCTAAAGTGGGTAATGCACTTTGACTAGGAGAATGCAAATAAGGGAATAGTGGCAATGTAGGTCTAGGAGTTATCTTTACCACTTGAACAAGATAATTCTTAGAATTTATGGATATTTCATAGGAATAAAATAATTTTTTTCCACCTATGGATTGAATCATCATGGCAATGTCACTATTCAATGCTTTCTAGTAGTATAAAAATGCATAGTTTGTGGTTGGCCTCACAAGAATTGGGATTCTATCGTAATTTTTTTGGAACCTAGTATTAAAATACTACATGAATTCATGTGGTTCCCTTTTTATTATGGTTAATTTATTATATAGATATATGTTATCACTCTTTTCCCCAAACCTGTCATTCAATAGAGTCCCCAACTCATCCCATGAGCTAATAGAATTTACACGTAGGGTCCCATACTAGTCCAAACTTTTCCTTCGAAAGACAATGCCAATAACCTAATAGCTATATTTTTTTTGGTAATATTATGGATATTAAAAATATTTTATATATTGTTG
Organism: Torreya grandis; assembly: GCA_037957365.1. Classification (NCBI taxonomy): domain Eukaryota; kingdom Viridiplantae; phylum Streptophyta; class Pinopsida; order Cupressales; family Taxaceae; genus Torreya; species Torreya grandis. The sequence continues at coordinate 1,486,129 of JARHVA010003711.1, forward strand.
ATGTGGTCAATATTATTAATTATACCATCTCCACTAAAGGATATGACACTTTTAAGGGGAGATCCTAGAATTTGATCATACTGGGCAAGATATAAGGGAGATGACCCAGTGAAAAGCATAAAAGGTTGTCTTCTATACATTTGGGAATGATCACTATGGATGTTAGGAATGGATTGTAACACAATATTAGAAGGTTTAAATACAAAATATCTTTTATAAGGATGAGTGCTTAAAAATCTATACCTTTTGGTGAAATATGGAGGTAATCCCACAAACTCAAAGGGTACACATTTAGTATCAGACCTGGTAGTCACCTTTGGCATGGAAAATGGGAACTGATCATCAACCAAAGACTTTAATTATTCAATGGAGTCTCTAAATAGTAAATGTAGATGTTTATTTAAATATTTTATAATGCCAAGACTATTACCAATCTTGAAAAATATGCTAAGACTGAGATGTCCCACCAGGCATGCCAAAAATTGTTGACACTTAGATTTGCACCTTCGAAGAGATGCTCAATTTTCCTCATCAAAGTGGAAAAATGGAATCATATATCTTATTTTGGGTGATAATTTCATTGAGATAAATATCTATATTAAGGTCTATCTCCCCTTGATACACCTTTAAAGATCTCTCTAATCTATCAATTGTATATGAAAATGATAAGGAAAATAACTAAGAAAACAAAATGGTGATGAACCAATGAATAATGTCCTCCCAATTTTATTGAAAATACACTACTTAACTACCAACAAATATTCTTTCACATAAAACCCACAACTCTTTGTGAATTATCACATTAGTGTTTCACATGTTATATTTATGAAGGCACTTGACATCTAGGATAGTAATAGACAATTCCAAGAAGGAATATAATGTTAAAGCTCTTCTAAAATGTCTATATGCTTAAGAATGAATAATAAAAAGGACCTATAACAATACTCTTTCTATAAACTTGGTAGGTAATCAAGGATAACAAGTTAGGAAACATAAAATCTCACTAAATAAGAACAAAATGATTTGAATTGATACACAATAGTATAACATGTGAGTGGAAAAACTTATATTATTTATTCAAGAGTTACGCAAGTAAAAATCTAGCCAGAGTTTCACCATAACTAGTGGAGGCTATCAAGTGAGCCAAGAGGATGCATATTTATAGATTTGAGAGGTGGATAAATCAAAAGGACTTCAAGGGTCACTTTAAACATCTATCATATCAAGATAAATAATTAGATTTACATGTGGGAGAGAGGTAAGTGAGTTATGCCATGTCACAAATAAATAGATGCAATAGTTACAATTCATCATAACATTAGTTACATTTGTCATAATTGAACCAAATCCTTAATTAATTTTTTTTACAACTAAAACAAAGCCTCAATCACATTTTCTAATTTTTACCTTTATCTCTACCTTCCTATTATCATCGAGTCTTTCTTTTTGAAATTCCAATGGCTAGTCTTCACGGTTTAAAATTGACATGCTATAGGTCATCAATCCCCAGGCATTTCTTTTGGACATTTATTTTTAACCATTTTTTTTGGATAAATTGTCTATGGATATTTATTTTGGTTTATTTCCTCAAAAAATTTGTCTAATCTTTTCCTTCAGGCTCATCACTTGTTTGTTTCCTTTAGACAAAAAGTATAAAATAATTCCTTTTTGGTGTTTCTCTTTAGTCACTTCTCCTCATCCTTTCCTACATATTTTTGATTAGTCACATTGGAGAAGTTGAAATTCCCTTTAGCTTTTGGAAAACATCCCTTCAAACTTTCTGAAATGTACCTTTTAGCCTTTCGAAATGACCCTTTGGAAAAAATGAAAGTGTCTGCTTAGGTTGAAAAGATCCTTCAAAAAAGTGGAAACATACCCTTCTAAAAAATGAAAATGGACAATTTTTTCAATAAAAAGATACACTTTTGAAAAATGAAAGTGTCCTTCAAAAAAATGAAAGTGCCCTTTAGAAAAGTTAAAGTGCCCTTCAGAAAAGTGAAAGTGACCTTCAGAAAAGTTACAAACATACCCTTCAGAAAAGTTGTAAGGGTCCTTTTTGGATTGAAGATATCTTTTGGATAAATTATAAAATACCTTTGAAAACATTGTGTGGAAAATTTTTCTAAAATAATTTGGCACTTGGTTGGAAGAAATACTCTTAAGGAGAATCCTCAAACAAAAAATCCAAAAGAATTCAGTAAAGCTTAAAACAAAAAATCAAAAAGAATTCCTTAAAGGATTAAACAAAGACAAAAATGAAATTTTCAAAAGGATAAGACTTGTACGTTTGTTGTGGGTTTTGTTAAAGAACACTTCTTCTAAACAAAAGCAAGTGTTGGACTTGGCCAAATGAAATAGACTTGAATGATTTTTTTCAAATAGGGGTGTCCAATTTTGGCTTGAAAGGCCAAAATTTGGTCAACAGTTATAATTCATACACCATCAAAGCACTCAAAGTGGGCTCAAACAAAGGCAAGGTGTGTTGTACACACCCAGGTACACATTTTTTTCCTTTAAGATAGTAATTTAATTCTTATTAATTTATATATTAAAAGGGGGGAAATGTGTATATTGAAATTGAATATGTATAGCATATCAATATTTTCTATTTGAACTATATAAATTAGGGATTTACAATTCAGTTTCAGACCTCCCTACTATCAAAAATCTTGCATTCACCATCTCATTCTACATAAATGTTAATTTTTTAGTCTAATTCATATTATTCTGATGATCCATGTATCTTGTGTTATTTCCTTCATCTACATGCCCTAATTTCAACATGAAAGCATAAAACTTCTTATTGATTGGGAGTTTGATGTTTATCCTTGGACGAGTTTATTTTATTTGCATATTTGGGTTATCATATTTTGAGTACAAGTTGGTAGGTTTGAAGGTATAATTTTGAGTGTGATTCATAGATACACAAAGTTTGCATTGTCTATCCAAATCATAGGTACTAAGACCTAAATTTGGATATAGGACTTTCTTGGTTTGAATGTATGAATTTTCACAAGTTAAAGGACTAGGCTAATTTAAAAATATTTTTCATAGTGATTTTTAAGGTTACATTAGAATATTAACTATAATTTTTGGGAAATGTATTTGACCTTTCCAAAGTGATCTCAACATTTCCCTTAGTAATTTGGTGCATCAATGTTTATTTAAGGGATAAAATGGTTGAAATTTTGTAATTTTTTATCTTATATAATGGTCAATTATAACATCATGGACTTTCTTATAATTGTCTAAGTATTTGTTCAATGTGATTGGGACTTTGTAATGATTTATTTTTATTAGGAGTGATGTTATATTTATAAGTTTCCATTATAAATACTTGGTCAATATTAAATTTTAGGCTTGATTATAAAAAGGTTTCGAGATTTCAAATGTTAATATTCAATATTTTAAAATTGGTATATTTTATGGACTTTTTGATTTCATATAATTATCTTATAACTTTTAAATTAAGGTGGCCATGTATTTTGAATGATTATAATTAATACTTATGGACTGTATTATTAAATTAGTGTTTAGAAGCATGTTTTTCCTTATGTTTTTTAGGTATTTCCTTCCAAATTTTATAGTTTAATGAAATCATGGTAGTTGGCATGATCCCATTCACCCAAGAGTTTAACAAGATCTAAATAAGTATTTTTTGTTGAAACTTTCTAGGTTCTTGGGGTTCTGAGATAAAAGCACATGGTGTGATCATGTGGACCTAGGGACCTAGCTCAGTACTAATCAATAAGAAATTCCCTAGTAGTCCAGGGTCTCATGATAATTCAATGTGTCATAATCATGGGGACTCTAGAACTTAGGTGATATGAGTAGTAGTCAAATAGATATTAAGATCCCAAGGTCCCATGGTGATCCTATGTGGAATCATATTCATAAATAGGGAGCATGTGTGATGTGTATAATAATAGATAAGACCATGGGCTCTATGGCCATATGATGGTCTCATTGACATCATTAAGAGGACCTAGTGACTTGGGTGAGTGTTATGTATAGCTAGGATACCATAATTTGATTCTCAATAGATAATTATTCCCCCTTTGTAATTTCTTAAATTTTTGGACTTAATCTAGTTTGTCTTTGAGTTTATTTACATCCTCAAATGGAAAGTCATATGTCTCCAATACTAGGTTCTAGATAGGTTTGTTCCATCTTAGTTTGGGTGATCATCAGGAGTAGTCACTCTTTGCATGTTATCCATCTTATTTTTGAAGATGTTTGTGGTAGGTGTAAAATTAACACAATTAGTTTATGTGTGGTCAGTTTTATTATGCAATATACACCAAGTGTTTAAATTCACATCTATTACATTCATAGATTGGGAAACATTATCAGTATTCAAATTTTTATTATCAATAGGACTATACATATTCACATTATTAGGTTTCATATTACCTTACATATTATGCTTCTAGAGATTAAAACTTATACATTAAGGTGGATAATTTGGATTTTGATTCACATTTTTAGGTCATTTCCTTTACAAATTCACCATGTCATTGGATAGTCTTTGAACCATTTTTTCAAGTTTCTTAGTTCTAGGTCCACATTAATGCTCAATTAGATTACTAATTGAGATATTGGGTTACCTAAAGGTGAACTTGTATTTAGGAATGTAGAGGTAGCAGTAGGTGAATTATTATGAACAATATTATCAGTATTTTGAGGGTTTAAATATGATGGGAGCATCTCCTTAGTGTTACTATAAGTAGCATATTTGTTGGTATTTATCACCATAAACACATTATTGTATACCATGGGAACCAAATTTTTATTATTTTTTTAAGGAACTAAAGTATTGGGAGTCATATATGGCAAACCATTATGCATGTATTTCATTGGTGTTAGGGTATACATTGAGCTAGTACTACCATAAAGGCCTAAGTCACCATCATTAAGAGGACCTAGTGACTTGGGTGAGTGTTATGTATAGCTAGGAGACTATAAAGGCCTGAGTCACCATAATCATGTCACATGGAAAAAATGTAGTGACCTAGGATAAACAAAAGTCTTGTCAAAGAAAAATATACAAATATATCCCCAACTCATCATTATGTTTTCATATGGAATCATCACATGAGACTAAGGCCTAAATATAAAACCAATGGTTTAACCAAAGAAAAGAGTAGTGAGGAGCTTGGGAAAGTAGCCAAACCCTTGAAAAGTGGTAAAGGATGAACAAGTTAAGGAAATAGTTCCACATGTAGCTTTACTACCAAAGGTGAATGCCAAAGTCAAATCAAAGTGCTAGTGTAAAATTACCAGATTGATGGCTTGAAGATATCAAAACATATTTGACAAGCCATGTAGTGAATAAAAGTGGGAAAATAATATTGAAAACCTATCTAGCTTTTCAAAACCAAAATATTACTCTTTATCTATGCAAGAGTGGAATTGGGCATTAATAATTTAAAACTAAATATAAAATAAATAGAATTTAATGTGAAGTGACTAAGGACATTAACTATAGTTTGGTATGATCATTTAGATCATGGCAAGGACATAATGAAAAATGACACCATCTTAATAGAACATGGTGATCTATTACAACTACAAGGTTTGACTTACTTTGTAAATCTATCAAAAATTTTAGATGCTTAAAACCACCTTCTCTAATTAAAAATTAATTCTTGTAACTACCCCAATAGTGGTAAATTAAAAAATAAATATATATCTCCTTAGACTAAGATCTATAATGGTTATATGGCCCATGTAAATAAGGTTTGACATCTTGTGAATTGAAATATACACATTGTGCCAAGATGCTTTACTTTTTACAAATTTATTACTTTTCATAGATTAAGCTCTCCTCTTGTATCTATTTTTAGTCTTGATATTATTATATGAATCCTTAAAAGTGAATGAATCTTTTTAATATTAGTATTGATTTGATCATCTCATGCTCATGTATATAGTGGTGATGAACTTCCTTTCCTCTTAGTGACTTTCCATAGACTCTTGAACCATCCTATGGTTAAATTTGTGCTTGTTTTGGATCAAATAAAGATTGGTTTTAGTGGTATTTCTCAATCAAGAAGCTTTAGACTGATTCACATGGAAACATTCTCTCCTTTTCCCTCATTCTTTTGGAATTTATTTATATGTTTGCTAAATTAGGAATTGTGTATCAATGAATGCAATCTAAAATTAAATTTTTATCTTGATTTGTATCTCATAATCTATAAATAATAATTATAGAATTACAGATTCAATAAATAGTGTTAACTAATAGAAAAATAATCCTTCTTTTGTAAGAATTGATAAACTAATATATATGATCTAGATATGAAACTAATTAGGAAAGCATATAAATAAATACTAAATAAGTGAAAAATAACGTAAGTATTTTCCATGGCAAAAACTCAAAGATGTAGAAAAACCACCAATGTGATATTCGTATAGTTGATAAACTTTTCACCCCAATACAAACTTCTGCTCTTCTTGAATGTCTAAGCTTAGGCAGCCCTTCATTTTGGTTTGTAAAATTAGCCCATTTTATGGAGTGAATCAAATCAAGAAACTCAATGAAGACTAACATACCAATAAATATTAAATTTAGACCTAGATAAAGCATTTTCTTCATGAATTTCTTCCTTTTAGTAGAGGTAAATGTTAATAATTCATTCCTAGTGTTGATGTGTTTAAAGACTAATCAAAACATTTTGGTTTTAGGAGGGTAAATGAACACAAATTAAATTTTATGACCAAAAATCAAATATAAAGTGTTTGGAAACAATATTCACCCTAATTCAAACTAAAGTATAAGATGGAAAAAGATAAATATCAATTCTGAGTCTATTGGAATTGATTGAGAGATTTTGGAACTCAAAAATAATAGAAAACCAAGAGTTAATAAATTAAAAAGAAATCTAAAGTGGTCCAATCAAATATTAAATCACCCATTACTACAAACATTCTTTTGGTTAATCCTTTCATTATCCCTCATTATATTCCAATGGATAACCCCATGGCTTAGCTTGGTTAGGGAGGTTGTTTCAATATGGTTTTTCAAATCATAGCTCATGATCTAGCCAAGAACCTAGAAAAAATTATTTCTATATACATAGTTAGAGGGGTTCAAACAACATAAGAACATATCCAAACATTTAAATATGCAATTATCAAAATGTAGGTTCAACATGAGGATGATTCATATAGATTATTCCCAATTCATTGAGTAGGAATACCTATTATTGGTATCTTTAGTTACCCTATGGGTATATCACATCTTGTAATGTGTTGTAAATAGTGTTTATAAACCATTTTAGACTTCCCAATGATCTTGTTGTTTTGTATCACCATTTTTATACTATAAGGATAGAGCATAATGAACCAATGAGCATGTTCATTTTTTGATTCCATAATCTATACCAAATATTGGAGTCACCATATATATTGGTATAAGGCCCTACCATTTAGACCTACTTGAGGGTTCTTGATCTATTTGCATCAATGTTCATTAAAATAAACCTAGTTTCACTTACATTCCCATCATTTGCTTGTAACAGAGATGCGAACATATAGAACCAAATGACACTAAAAAGATATAGAACATGTGATTTACCATATTTAGGAAAAATTGGTGAATATAATCAAATCCCCATGCTTAATCAGACTATTACATAAAATACCCTGCTCATGAGTCCTATACTAGGTGGTATATATGGTAGTACTAGCTCAATGTATACTCTAACACCAATGAAATACATGCATAATGGTTTGCCATATATGACTCCCAATACTTTAGTTCCTTAAAAAAATAATAAAAATTTGGTTCCCATGGTGTACAATAATGTGTTTATGGTGATAAATACCAACAAATATGCTACTTATAGTAACACTAAGGAGATGCTCCCATCATATTTAAACCCTCAAAATACTGATAATATTGTTCCTAATAATTCACCTACTACTACCTCTACATTCCTAAATACAAGGTCACCTTTAGGTAACCCAAAATATCAATTAGTAATCTAATTGAGCATTAATGTGGACCTAGAACTAAGAAACTTGAAAAAATGGTTCAAAGACTATCCAATGACATGGTGAATTTGTAAAGGAAATGACCTAAAAATGTGAATCAAAATCCAAATTATCCACCTTAATGTATAAGTTTTAATCTCTAGAAGCATAATATGTAAGGTAATATGAAACCTAATAATGTGAATATGTATAGTCCTATTGATAATAAAAATTAGAATACTGATAATGTTTCCCAATCTATGAATATAATAGATGTGAATTTAAACACTTGGTGTATATTGCATAATAAAACTGACCACACATAAACTAATTATGTTAATTTTACACCTACCACAAACATCTTCAAAAATAAGATGGATAACATGCAAAGAGTGACTACTCCTGATGATCACCCAAACTAAGATGGAATAAACCTATGTAGAACCTAGTATTGGAGACTTATGAATATCCATTTGAGGATGTAAATAAACTCAAAGACAATCTATATTAAGTCCAAAAATTTAAGAAATTACAAAGGGGGAATAATTATCTATTGAGAATCAAATTATCTGATATTTTGACTACTTCTACACCTCCAAGCAACACTCAGGTTCCAGCTGATGTAAATTCAAACAATAATACTCCCCCACCCAAAGGACCTATGGTCCCTTATCATCTAAATAACTATGCATTACATACCCAAGATGGAAAGTAACAAAAAAATGTAAACTTCATATATGATATTGTTTAATATATTTATAAAACTAAGGCCAATATCACTATGTTTGATTTACTTCAAATTTATAATCAAAGAGAATTAATGCTAAAATAGTTTTATGATTACAAAGTAAAATAGTGTAACAAAAATATTGATTGTCATGTTTCTCTGTATAAATAAAAAATAGAGACTCCACATTTTATTTTAGGATTTTTGATAAAAACATACATAATTATTTGGTTGATTTAGGTGTCTCTAGGAATGTGATGCCATATGCCATTTTTAAAAATCTTGGTCTTACATCTACCAAGTAAAATCGAAATGCATTTTATCTTGATAAAACAAACATGAAAGTGGTGGGTGAACTAAACCATATTCATAAGAAATTGGCCTCAAGTTCATTAATTTATCAGTTTATTGATATCTATGTTATGGATATATTAGATGCCTACAAAATTATCTTGAGTACACAGTAGTCTAGGAAACTCAATGGATACATGGAAACAAACTTATCAAACATGTGGATCCCATGGAATCATTTGCCTAATCAAATTCAAATTGAATGTGAGCCTAAAATTAATCACACGATTATCAAGTATAACAAATAAAATGATATCATATGAAGAGTCATAAATGGGCATCTATTCATTTGACAAAGAAGAAGCAACCCATAAAAACCTCTTTGTTAACATATTGAGTACATAAAAAAGTGTATAATTAGAATAATTAGAAAATTTGGATGAAAAAGACCTCTTTTATGCCTTGGAGATTATCTCATTTTAGAATGTTACTATACCATGTCATATTTGAGGCATGATGATATAAGCGATAAGGATTCTCTATGTTATTCCAAGATAAAATAACTATACTATGTGTATATATAATTTTTTATACAATGGAAGGCATGACTGAAGTGTCTTTATCACTTGAAATAATTAGTGTATGCTTAATAAATTACCAATATGTGAGGCAAGGCCATTTGAGTGAGAATGAAGATTTCATTCTGAGTTCTTCTAAGAATGGAATGGTATTTATAGATACCATTAGTCCTACTCTCAATGCTGAAGATTGATTTAAAGGGTACCTATTATATACAAAATATCTCATGTATTCAATAAAATATGAGTGACTACACCTAGAAATTAACATTATAATGTCACTTCCCTTGTAAAGACCATCAGCATGCACTATAGGGTCTAACTTTTGGAAATTAAATTTTGATGGTTCCAAGTATAAGAGTGGATGTGGTGATGGATTTGAGTTTATTAATCAAAGAGGGAAATATTATCTAGCTAGTTACTATATGAAATTTGATTATACAAATAATGTAGTTAAGTATGAAGTCATAGACCATGAAATTCATTTCATTCCTAGAAATAAGGTGAAGAACATAATTTTTTTTGTTTTATTGTTTAGTCTAAGATCCTATTCTAAAATACTAATGATATTGATTATTTTCAAATAGAATAGTGGGAAAACTGATGGACTTTCATATTTTGTTTTAGGACTAACATGAAATTAGCTTAGGGCATGTTTGTGGGTATTTGGCTTCAAAATGGAACATGCATGGAATAAAATTTAAGAGATGTAGTTTTGCCACTAGGGGTTTAATTCCAATGGCTAATATTAAATGAGTGAGTTAGTTGAGTCTATTACTAATTTTCATGCACTTTGATCTATAATTTTATAAATGAGAGAGAAGGGATAGTTCAATCTCAACAATAAACACAAAAAGAGTGAAGGCTAAGATAATAAATAATGTTTATAGATCAAGGTGAAATTAATGATTCAATCATAGAGTTAAACACATCTACCATAGTTATGCCATTATGTTTTGACTCTCACCAAATGTTTTAACTCTAATACTACACAATGATAAGAGTTTGGGGAATCAGTGAAGAATGATTAATTTGTGATTCATAACTAAATACCAATACTATAATTCCATAATAAATAAGAAATAAATTTTTAAGATAACTTGTAGGGTAGGACACAAGTTATCATTATTGTGAAGAAAGGGAATAATTTCATAAAGAGTTAATGACAAGTAAGAAAATCATAATAATTGCATTCATAAAGTAATAGAGCCTTAAAATAATTATATGAGAACTAATATTCACTTGAAACTATAATTAAAGCTAATTTCATAAACATAATACATGTTTCAAAAAATTTAAAATTGCATTAATTAAAACTTTAAGTTTTATTATAAATGTATAAATTTTGGCTAACTCTCTATAATTCAAAAGGGGCAAAAGTAAATGTAGGTGAAATATTAGTTTCATTCTAATAGAACTTTTGAGCTAAAAATTGTTGACCCTAAAATTATAATGCAGTTGTACTTTTATAGATAAGGATGGGATTTACCCCCAAGTAACACAAGATTATAATCCTATGACATTATGTCCTTCATTATTGGTTACAACTATGTAATTAAAAAAAGGATAAAATATACTTTGCTTTCTTAAAAAATATCCATTAGGGACTACTGAACTGATACTTGGAGGTGGCATGGATGAGCCAACTTAAAACTACTTTAAATTTGCCTCCTTATCCTTAAGCATCGATACAATGAGGTCAAAATCTCATTATAACCTAGTTAAGTTCATCAAAGGATCTCTAAATATCATTTATACCTAGGTTACTAGTCTTTGATATAACCAAAAGGGATCCTCCATTGACACCTGCACTTCAAACACCTAGTTTATACTCATTATAAACTGATTCAAAAGATCAATAACCACATGAACTCCCTCCATAATTACCTTCTCCACCTTTCCCCTCGTGAGATGGTCAAAGTGACCTAGATGAAATCTAAATTTTCCCATATCCAGTAGAGCATTGTCTAGGTGTAACAATATTGAGATATTGACTTCATTGAAATAAGATAATATCTTTCTTTTTCCATCTTATAGTGGCCCTATTACCTTTTGGGCTAAGGTAAGCCATACATCCATGTAATTATTCATGGTCCTAACATATGTATAATATAATCCCAACTCTGAAGTGGGATTCAATTTTAGCTATGGGAACATACATTTATTAATCATAATAGTCAACTTTTTCAATTTTCAATCAATTACAATGATTCTCTCTAGATAGGTTTGGGTTCACTTAATGATCACCTAGGTATCCAACATATTCCCTACCACAATTCCTGATGTTAATAAAATATAAAAGAGGGAATCCTTGACATTCCCAATTATCTTGGTAGGGAAGGAGATCTTTACTTACACCTCGAGAGTTCAAACATGTGTCTAGATATCCTCAATAAGATTATATAACATGTCATGAGTCACCTAGATAATTGAGAGTGTGTCTTATATCATTTTATCTTCTCCCTTAGAATTATTCACCTTGGTGAGAGAGAACATGTCATTTTGGGTCTTCTAGACCATAGGGTTTCCCTCTTGCATGAATTTTAAGGTGAGTATACTCTATATGCTCCCCATGGTATGATCAAAATCCCATTGCAATTTTGGGGTGAATTTAATCATAATTTGTGGAAACTAATATATTGGTACCATTCCATTGTCTTTGGTAGGTCTTGGTGGGGTGGAAAGTATGGTAGTGATAGGAGGAGGAAGAATGGAAAAAGTGGAAATAGTGAATGTTGAAAGTAGTAGATGAGAATGTATGTGGGTGAAATGGGACAAGATGAATTAATATACCTAAATTAAAATATGTGATCATCAATAAATGTGGGTCATTTACACTGAAGGTATAATGATTCTCAAAATGGGGGTATTCAATAGAATGGAAGAAATTGGCTGATTAAAGTTGAATCCTTAGGCACCTAAGGTGATGGAAAAAAGGGGATAGGGAGATATGAGAGGATCTAATTGGTATAATACTATAATAACCATAAATATTGGTAGGGTAGGTATAATTACAAAAAAATTTACCTATATCATTAGTTGATTGTAAATTACCTTTCAATTATTCCTTGTCCTTTTACCCAGGTCAAAATTAGGCACTATTGTAGGATCTCATTTAGCGAGGGATGTAGGGGTCAATTTTTGGAGTTTTTGAGTGATTAGAATAATTTTAAATATGGTTCTAGTCACTTAAGACATTTAAATTAGTGCAATTACTCCTATAATAGCTTAGGTGGCTTATAAGATTAAGGAACTCACATACACCTTAATACAAGAGATGACAATTAGGGGAATTGGGAATGTTCTAAGTTGGGGAATGTAAGGTGAAAATGGAAATGGATAAGTTAATATGATAAGGATGAATAAGGACATGGATGTTTGGTTAAATTATATAAGGGATAGGATATTAAAATATATGGTGATAGAGAAATGATTCATATAAATGGTATGGAATCGAGTGGTATCATAGGATGTAGTTAGAAAGTGAAGGGAGTGAGGAGAGGAACTTGCACATATTATTTTTTTTGGTCTCACCTTAGACATATTTTTGGTTTGCTACTAATGTCAAACCATAGGTCTTGGGTCGATTGGGGTAGAGGTTCCTGATGGGGAGTTGTATATGCTTGGTTTGCTTGCCACCATCTCATATGAGTCTGAATAGGCTAGGGCTAAGGTACTTGTTGTTTTAGAGGTGGATGAGATGGATCCATGGTAGGGGGAGATACTTATCATATTGGATAATTCAATAAGATCGCTTAATATAACTTCTTATAAATTATGAGGTGAGTCAGGATGTTATCACCTAAAGATTGAGCAAAGGCATATGGGGCTAGGGATGGTCCAGTTTAGATATTACTACATTTATCTTTCATATAGGATTGAATCCTCATGAGCACCTATAAACAATCCTTGACATTTAAATTCAACTCATCATACTCATATAGTTGGTGGTCATAATTGAGGTTGATGTGACTAAAATGCTTCTTCAAATAGTCTTGGATAATACCCTTCTAGTCTAATCTCATGTCTTAGATCTACCCAATCCCAAAGAGTCTAGACTATTCATAATATTATATAGGGGTGGGAAATAACTATACACATGATTCCTAATGATGATCAGAAGAGGAAGGTATTCTTTCTACTAGCAACTAATACAATATCCAAAAACACCGTCCACCATTAGATAAGTAATTTCCATCCCAAAAAGATGATATAGGATGTGATAGGGTAAGCAAAAAATATTCATAATAATTCACATGACTCAGATGATGGTGTCCTCTTGGAAATACTAGTATTATCTAAAGGGATCTAGTGAGTCTTTGATTTCCTTTGATAGATAAGGCATATGGGTCTCATTGATCACATTATATACCACTAGGCATAAAAACTTGAAAATGCCATAGATTTTATTTATGTATTAGTGGCCATGTGGTTTTTATAACACTACATGAACCATAATGTGTCTAGGAACCCATAAATGAAAGGTAGAGGGTTAGAAAGTGAGTTTTCCACAAACTACATCTACTATATAACTCATCATTTAAAAGTGTCCCCTACCCATACGTATGTTATGGCCTTGACAATGTTGAAATTAACCACCCATCTTAGGTTGGAGACTTTGGAATCATCCAAGATCATGTGAAGTAGGTACACCGATAGTATGTTGATGTGAAGGAAATTCAAGCCCCTGAACAATCAATTCAACATGATCACACCAATCGATATCTCCTCTTTGAAGTTACATATTGTGTATACATTGAAATTATCCTTGTTCATGCATTTAATATTTGGGTTGTCCTCTTATTACTTAAGGACATTGTATATTTAGAATGTTATGGCCTAGTTTAGCACCACTTCCAAGTCATACAAAAAAGTGGATCCTTAGATATTAAAATAGGCTTTGTAGGCCATTCCCAAGATTTCAAAATACAAGTTCAAAAAGTAGACTAAGAAGACCCAATCATGAACATTATTTTACACTAGCCTCATAGTGAGGATCAAATTATTGAACAATCTTATGGAGGGGAATGCTTTAGGATTGATTATAGTTTAGTGCATACTACACTTCATATTCTCATAAGGCATCTTCAAATTTGAACTGATCATCATCACTAATAATTGAATCCATATGTAATTAGTTGATGACCTTGAATACTTCATTATAATGTTAAAATTATCTCAAATAATCTAGGAATAGAGTGTCCCTATATTAAATATGAACCCTAGAGATTGAAGATGAAGTGTCCATTATGGAAAAATGAAATTTGGTGAAAAATATATAATCAAAGGAGAAGGTGGTGAAAGTAGTAGGTGGGAGTAGAAATTGAATCTAGATTTGGGAATATAGAGATATAATGACAAATGATATTTCCTTGGAATAACTATATAAATCCACATTCATCCCCATGTATTAATGGTGTTTGGTAGCTCACTTGTTGTGCATTCAAATTTTAGTGGGTGGGCTAATCTTCCACTTGGTTTCCTAATCCAGTCTTAAATATAGAGCATATGATTACATGTTACTTACTAGATCTAATTAAGGTGATGTGGAATTTAAAATTTTAAAATTTGGCTCTAGTTCCCCACTACATCAATGTTCTAAGTGGGGTAGGTACATCACCACCTCATTCATAAAGACTCACAAGAGCTCTAGCTTTGCAACACTTATCACTTCATTACTAATCCTCATATCAAATGTTGATACCTATGTAAATCCTCTCACTTCAATTTTATACCCTTAGAGAGATGAGATGATAGCTAGGGACATATGGTATCCTATAATTGGCCCTTATAGTTACACATGTGTTTCATTTTATCCATCTCAAGCCTTTAGTGGCCCACCTGCTAAACTACTTGGTTATGCTATGTGTCATGCTATTATACATCAATATCTCCTCAATTATAACATCTCTAGTAGGCAAAAGGAGACTAACCCTTCTAATAATAAGCTATGTGACACTCCATTATTCCATTGGGATCTCCTAGACTCTAAAATATTTGTTAGACCTAGAGACTAACATGTTTGATAATGGTGAGAGATAATTGGTTCAATCTGGGCACTTTTATCCTTTAAGGCATGTAATGTCTTTGATTTTGACAAGCTCTCCTAGGATTTTACATCTATGTCAAGACTAGGATATTGAACCCTCTTTGACTATTTGATGTAGAACCCACTACTTGGGTTAGGATATCTTATGATCTAACATCTCTATTAAGTTTGTGAGACTGTCCATTCTTCTTTTAGATAGTGTGATTAGCTAGAGTATTAATAACCTCTAACCTAGGGATGTGTAGCACTTTTTGATTTCATCATTATCTCTTAGATTATGACACCTTTATTAGGTCTAGGAGACTAATACATCTTAGAATAAATCATATGGCACTCCTTGATTCGATTGACATCCTTAGATATTTGACATCTCTATCAAGTTTGGGAGACTAAGAAGCTTTACACTGGTCATGTTCCATTTTATTAATTCATTAAACCTTTGTATCCATTTTTAAATACTAGCTCAAAATTGGTATAGGAAAACTTTTCCCTTAGAATGTTTTCTCAAATATTTACTCATGAAAAACTTCTAACTATTCTTTAGTTGAATATCTTGAAGTTATATAGCATGCAAACTTAAACACATGGAAGATGTTATGGAAAACACCTAAAATTACTAAGTGACATAGAAATGAATAGATATCAATTAAATTATCACATGGACACCATATAAGATCTTAAATTCCATGTAGGACTCTAGGATTCGATATAGTAGGAAAAGGACTAAGACTCTGGGAATTTCCATGTAAGGCTAAGCCTACAAAGTTAGTGTGTTAAAAAATTTAAAGAAAGAAATACTAGGGTACCTAGGATGTTCAATAGTATTTTACTTATTATATTTCATATACCTATAATTCTTAAAATTTGGATCAATTTGTCATTATCTATATAAATTTCTTAGGGAGAAAAAATAGGTTGACATGGGATTTTAGAGACTTGGTGTAGGTGGCACTAACTAGAATGAGATAATGGGTCTAAGAGCTTTAGTTAAGTATTTTAAAATAGGGGTTCCCAATTTTTTAATAAAATGGAGCATGATGGACATAATATGAGGTGATTTATATGTGGAAAGTGGTAATAATCAATTAGATCATGATCTTTTAACCCTTTATTCCCATATAATTGTTAATAGATAAACTGCAATAGATATTTTTAGATGTACCAAAAATTAAGGAACTAAAGTAAAGTAATATAAAGTGACATACTAAAATTTCATCTTATAGAATACAAAAAGAGTGTGTAAGGAGTGGTTTTAAAATAAATTTTCCAATTATGGACTTTATTCAAGAAACCAAAATCAATCTGGACATCATATTTCTTCAAGGGTGTTAATGATTTCATGGCCTAGAAGGCAATGGTATGGGCATTGCTCTACTTCCATCTAGGAATCCATATACACAAATAAGATAATTATGGTCCTATTTAAGGCCTTGATACACTAGCATCTAGGTGAGATAGCCTATGATGGAAGTTTCCTGAATGGCCCTTTCAAGGAATACTAAAATCCTAAATTTTGAATGTTTTTCTAGTTTTATTTCTATGTTCTTTGAAAATATATTTAGAATTATTTTTACATTTAGATTTCAAGACCAATCCATGGGTGATATGGTGAAGAGGAATATTTGAATATCTACTCATGTTTTTTATTGTCTTGAATGGTCTCACCTTTTGTAAGATGTTATATTAAATGAAGTTTGGTATCCTCTACTACGACGCGGGTTATTCTAGAATCCACTTATTTATGTAATACTCATTGAAAATTGAGTTTCAAAATCTAAAGGTTTCACTTACCATCCCTAATTTTTCTAGATCAAATATTTAGCTTTGGTCCTCATCACTGGATAATACCATTAAGGATTAGTTAGTCACTCATAGTGGTTACTTACTTTTCTTATTTGTAAAGCCCTTGCATTGGGGTTCATTTTATTAATTTTTATCATGGGGTATATTTGGGCTAGGATAATGCTACAATGCCACAACCAAAAAATTGAAGGAAAGGAACAAATAAATAAATCACACAATAAGAAAAACAAACAAACAACTATAATTAAATAACCTACTATATAGATTACCTTCACTTGGTGATGCTATTATGAAATTAAATTTGATGGAGAAGGTGATAAGTAGTGCCTCATTAGCTATATATTTAACAAGAGCATCAGTTCATTTATTTTTAGGTCCTTAATGTGAAAGGTTTTCTAGACCATGATTTTGACTATTTGATAGGGGCGAATCTAGAAATGATTAAACTTTGAGTGTTGGCCTTTATTTTTGTGGGATTTATCTGACATTAATACCATATCAAATATCCTAAATTTTTTAATATTATCCCTCTTATTGAACCATTATTTAATAGTTACCCTAATTTTTTTTGAAGCTCAAAAGATATTCATCCTAGTCTTCCTTTATCTGAATGATATCTAGGAGCCTAAAATTTATTGTCATATATTTCCATGAATTATTGCATGAACCTATAGGTCTGTAGTCTAAGTGTGACTATCATGATTAGATCCAATACATAAAATAAAAGGAAAGGAAGGATATTAAGTTCTTGTTTATACCTAGTGTGATCATCAAATATAGCTAACTTCAGTAATGAATGTCACTCTTAGGGCTTATCACCTACATATATCTTAATGGCATATATTATATTATAATTGGTGGTTTATACCAATATATTTCCTTATATATAGTGATTAGATGATAATCTCACTGTCATACCATTATCATATTCTCATTCTTTAAACTTTGTGGATTGGAAAGCAAAAGCATTATCACATACTAAAGAGATTAGGACCCCAAACTGGGTGGTTATACTTTTTTAAATGAAATTGATGACTTCATCAATGATGATTCTCCTCATAAAAACCTAATTAGACCACTTTCTACAATAGTCTATGTCTATGATAACAAACTCTTAGTTATCTAATTAGTGGGGGTTGGTGACCCTAATGAAATATAGTCCGCATTGAAAAAATGGTTTCAAATACACTATGAGATGAAGTAGAATTGTTGTGTAGGTATCTCTCTTAGGAAAGGTATGGAACCAATGATAGATATGGACATGAACATGAATATATTTAGAAAAATTAGGCCATTAGTATCCTACTTAACTAAATTTATGTGCCATGGCAATTGATATAAGGTGACCAACTCTTACTTTTTCATGAAAAAAATTACATTAGTTCCTTAGCTTCATTCAAGGATAAACATATAAGATAGACTCATTCATGATTATTTTTGAATAAAATTATATTATTCAACATAATATAAATAGCTTCAACTAGAGATATCTCTTTTTTGTATGGTTGAATCTAGGAGGTTTATTTCTATAGAGTAATAAATACCCGATCAGGGCGTACCAATCGGGTTATGGCATCTACTATTGGTATTTTTGGTGTAAAATTATTTTAAGGAATATCTTAGTTATTAGATATGTATGTTCATATCTTAAAACCAACTTGGTCAGTTTGATATCCAAGTCATAATTATGCAACTTAGTTATACATTTGTGTCTACATTTTCCTGATTTGTTCTACCCCAACATTTGGTTTATGGATAGGTTTCAGATGATAGCATGTATCTTATTATTAAGAATGTAGTACCTAAATTTATTAACTAATTTAACCAAGGTGTAGGCATGTTTTTTGAAACTAGAGTATCTTAGTTCTATGTCCTTGAGATTGGTACTCATGAAATCTATAAGATGTTCCTCTCCATCCAATCTGTAAGTGATTAAGGAGATAATGGCATGTTTAGAAGAAAAGGAGTAGATATATAAATCTTGAATATAGTTTGGGTTGATAAGGATGGGTGCCTACATAATGGTGTCCTTGATATCCTATAAATTGTTCTTTTATTTTACGTGTCACACCACATTCATGTCCTATTTCAACATAGCATTTAAGGGTTTTATAATTTCAGCAAATCCAAAAAATCAATTTATGAAAAAAAATGATTTTACTAAATAAAAATTTCAATTCTTTATTTATATCAGGTAAAGTTAATTTATAAATCATGTTATCTCTTTATGGGTTAATAGAAATAAATTATTTTGTGATGATATGACCAAGAAGCTTACCTTAAATAACACTAAACACACTCTTCTTATGATATATGGAAATAGCATACATTTTTCACATTTAGAACATTTTTATCTAAGTCATGTATGTGATCCAAAAAATAATTTTTAAAACATAGTCAAGTCATCCATATAAATTATTATACACTTACTAATTCATCCTTCAAAATAAAAATGCATTTCTCTTCGAACTGTTACCCCATAATTGATTAACCCAAAGGGTATTCACTTTTAAGAAAATGTGTCCCATTTGGTGGTGAATGTGGTTTTGACCTAATCTTTTGAATTAACCACGAACTAGTTATATGCCAAAAATCCATCTAGAAAGGACATCATCTAGAAACCACTCACCATTTGTATTACTTTGTTGAGGGGAGGTAATGGGTAATTGTCTTTTTTTGTGGCTCAATTCAATTTCTAAAATTCCACACATACGTAGATTTATCCATTTTTATTTCACATAGGCACTAGGTTGGCCACCTAGGTAGAATGGTGAACAAATAAAAATTTTACAATATTGATTAACTAAAGGACCTCATTATGTATTAAGGGTTCTAGGATTAGGTTTATTGGTCTCTGACTCTATCTAAATTGTTTTTTATTTATCTTAATATGGATTATATTTGTAATCAATCTTAGGTTGAATACATCAAGGTATCCATAGGCCTAGGCAATTATGTATTTATATCTCAGTATTAGTTTTTGTAACTAATAAAATTTAGAGTCTATCTAGTCAGGATCCACATAGATCATTTGATGGTTTTATAGCAATTCGAGGTTGCTGATATGAAATTTTTGGTTTTTAAACCTGGGATTGGTTGTTCGAAATGTGTGATATAAAATATAATATTTTATTTTCAATTAATTCATCCCACTTGGGATCTAATTAACATGAATATTAAGGATACCATCCTTGTATATCTCATTATAAAGGTTGTACCTATTTTCCTCATCAATTATCCAGGTTTTAAATACCCCCATGTTATTGAAAAACTATATGATTTTTTGTTCATTCTCAAAGACTTGAAATTTCATCACATTATTAAGGATTGAAGGGAAAGGGACAAGCTCCATATAAAATCCTTGAAATGCATTGTCATCTATGGGTTTAAGTTTGTTGTTGTAGAATTGAGTGAGTAAACACCTTGGTATTCTCCCCTAGGGATAGGGATGTTGTTGAACGTGCTAAAAATTTCAATTAAGTACCGATGTATTTAATTATACCTTATAAGGTGTGACAATTTACATTAAAATATTCTCTTGATCTAGTTGAATACCAACTTAGAGTCTCTGAATACTCTTAGTTCAATTGCCTTGTGTCTCAATATGAATTGTAGTCCTAAAATTAATGCTTCATAATTTTATATTTTTTTTTTGTGTAGGGGAAGTATAACCTATGTGATGCTAGGTATTTGTTCTTTTAGGGTTATATTATTAAAATAATATCCCCACTACCTTGCTATTAATGGGCCCCATATATATAAAGATACCATAGGCCTAACATGTTCAATTGATTGTTAGGTGTTTCTTTGGTTAATCTTGTACTTAGTGTATATATCCCTAGGTCTGAAGATGTTAGGCTAATTTTTTCATCAATAAAATTTTACCAGTTAGCATGTGTTTCATAGGCAACTCTCTATCCACCATGAAATAATTAGATAAATCTCTCCAAGATAGCCAGATAGAGAGAAGCATGTGTCCATATACCCATTTATGGATTTAGACCAATCTATACTAAGGAGAATGTTAAAGCCCTTGGGAAACTCTACCACTTTGATGTCTATGAAGTGTTGAATCCTAGATTTATATTACACTTTGACCTTAGATTTTTCTAGTTTAAATACTACCTTATCCAATTTGATAGGGACCAACCCTAAATTTTTACAAATGCCTATTGGTATTACATTGGTTGAGGCTTCCTAATCCACTAGGAAATTATGTAGTTTTTTCCAAATAGTATCATGATCAAAATGAAAGGACGTACTTCCATCTTATTCTTTTTAATTGTCACATTATCATGGGTTGATTGTTATTTTGCATGGGTGAGTTGAGATGGCTTCTCAGTTAAGAAATTTAGTAAAAGATCAAGTTGCTCTATAATTTCATAAGTTCATGAAGCATGATTTTGGATTCAATCATCTTCATGTGTCCTACTATATTATATATTTATTTTTTATGGATGAATGGGTTTCCATGAAAGATTTAGGTTATTGATTTCTTATCAATGGTGGGTAATTCCTAGAATTTTAGTTATGTGGGGTTATATCATTATTTATGGGAGTTGAAGCAGTGGAGGGTTATTGTGTTTTCTTATTCCTAAGGGCGTAGTTTGTCAGTTACAACTTGGGAAATGCCTACACCTTATTAATAATGTATTTAAGTTCATTTTATTCATGGCCATGAAATTTGATAGTTTCTAACACTATGGTAGTTTTATATTATTTGCATGTGTTTGATGATTCCAAGTGATTAAAGATGGTCTTATACTCTTTTATTTCCTTCTTAAAGATCTCAAAAGCACCAAAAAACTTTATGCGATAAAGTTCCCCATGGCTTGTCATGCTATAGTAAGGAAGGATATCTCAAAGATATTAACTTATGGTAACCTTTTGGCTGATGATTCTCATGGATTTTGGGAATGGTTGAAGTTCCTATTTGGTCTTTGATATGTGATTTTTTTGTTGAAATTCTTTATAATGGAATTATTAATCTACGTTTTTATCCCAAGGAATTAATTTTAATGTTTTGTACCATTCGCTTAATGACATCCAATCCATTATTTGTGGACTTATAGGGTATGGTTTGCATATTTTTAGCTACTACCAATGTTACCTAGTGTTGTAATTAAGGATCTTTTTCATGGTTCCCTAGGTTAATAAAACTCATGTGTTGGTTTGGTGTGACATAACTCAATGTGAGTTGATTTATTATATGGATTAGTTAAATCATTCATATATTCTAATTAGCATTAGGCAAGACACTCAATATAGGAATCTAAGGCAATGCATTAAGAATAGGGGCCATCATTTGACCTTGTGGGATCAGATGTCTATCTAATTTATGAATCCTTGATAATTTAGGTGAAGGTACACCATTGATGGCTCTCATCTTAGGAACATAATTATCTAAGGGTGCAAGTCATTTTTATACATTTCAAGTGTTATTTGGGGCTTAGGTTGGTAGAGCACAATATCTGGACTATACATATTTTGAAACCTACCATTGAAGTTTATGATAGAGTCATTGGGATATTATTTATTATAGGAAAATTTTTGTATAGGATACTTAGGTTTATCACTTGTAAAAACTAGGTGAGTAAGGTAGTACTAAAATAGTCTTATCTAGGGATTGATTCATTAGGGAGGTTGAGGAACAAGTCATAGGTTGAGTCTATCAACATGAATGGAAAAATCTTAGAACTTACATACTCATGTTTAAAATTCAAGAATTTTAGGGTGGTTTTGTAGGAGGTCACATGCTTTTTATTAGTCTATCCTACACCAAGAGTGAGATGGGGAAGATATCTCTAAGGTTTTATAGGTAAGTCATGGATAACTCCTAGGACATTAATGTCTAATCCACCCAACCAATCTATACTTAATGGTTTATTTGGGAGAGGCTTAGGGGATAAGATAGTTGGAATCATGATAGGTATAGGTCTATTGGGCCTATGTATTATGTGAAATTACAAGGGTGAAACTACCAGTCATTATTGATGGGACCTAGCTATAGTGATGGGTGAAGTGGACTCCAAGAATTTTCATAAATAAAGAGTAGTTAGTATATTATCACCAACAAGTATAATATCAAATAACTTAGCATTGAACATATAAATTTTTAATGCCTTGAATTTTGTCCACTATTATTGTGTGTATTTAGAGCACATAAAAATGGAGAGATATTAAGGGAGATGGAACAAGATTGAATGAATATAATACTCCTTGAGGTTATAGGTTCCTACTAATAATTATCTTTAAATATTGAGTGCCCTACTTCTAGTTCTAGATGTTGTTTGTTTCCAGATCTTATTCCGAAATACTCATGAGATTGAGTATTTTTAAAGTGATTAATGGGAAAATTGATGGACCTTAATCATTAATTTTAGGATTGATATGAAATTAGCCTAGGGCATTGCTATAGTTATTTTCCTTCATAATTAATTTTACGTGGAATAATCTATAAGAGATGTAGTTCCACCATCAAGGTTTCAATATTGATGGTTGAGATTAAATGTATGATTTATTTGAGTCTATTACTAATGTTCATGTACTTTTCTATACCATCTTATAAATGAAATAGAAGGGGTAGTTCAATACTTAGAATAACACAAAAAGAGGGAAGGGTAAGGTAGTAAAGATGATCCAAAAACCCAAGTCAACCTCATGCTATGAAATGTTTATAAACATATCCTTATAAGCAATTTTAAAAATATAAAATAATACAAAAAGAAATTAACTAGAAATGCAAATGAAAAATAACAAGCACACTAAGCAAATAAGTTGATTATGGAGTTCAGTGAATTGCCTAAATCTCTAGGTTCTTTCAAAATGTTCCACCAATCAAAATATTATAACTACATCAATTAAATCTTACAATAATTGATGGGAATATAAAACCTAAAAATAATATGCTCTTAAATTTTTTAAGGACTCTAAAAAGGATCAACAAACTGACCTCCACCTTCATGAAGCACTTACATGGTCATCTCCCTCAGCTCTATATCAAAATCAATTGAAATTTCTTCCAAAATGATGGTAAATAAACTAAAAATGAGAAACAAATTACATCATTATGAGAATCTTTATGTTTTAAACATATCTCCAAAAGACATTGAGATTTGAAAATACTCCTAAATTGGCCTAATCGGCCATTTTCTACAAATTGGTCTATGTATATTAAAACACAACCACATAGTCAATGCCCAATAAAACTAAATTTATGACTTTATATATATGTTTCAAATCTTGGCATAATGGTAAGGATGCTTATCTTTTTGCATGGAGGTTACGAGGTCTAATCCACTTCTTCCATTATCCATGGCAAATACTCTTTAAATGGAATAACCTTCCTTTACATTTCAACCATCCACCTTTGGTGGAACAAAAAAGGGTTGAAAATAGAAAATAAAGGTTAGGGGTTTGATCTTCCCCAATTGCATTTTACTAAACATGGATTTTACAAGCTTATAAATCCCACATTCATCAAGATAAGGGTGGGCAAGGATTTTTATAACCTTTAACCACTAATGTTGAATATTGATTTGACCACATCTCATCTAACTTTTGTTACACTCAAAACTCAAGAATTGTATCCTTAAAACCTTCAGATATGGGCATAGTCTCCTTGATCTGGATTGGATTTTGAGTTGGTAGTAATAAGTTCATAAACATTATGACTTGGAGAATGTGAATGGTGGAATACCACATGGTGGCTTGAGGTTATACCATGTGGACCTCTTGATTATTTCCACATGGATGACTTCTTCACCTTCCACTTGTCAACACAAGATAATATGATATAAAACTATAGTGTAATTGAAAATATAAAAATTACACTAATATATCATGATGTTAGAGTACCCTTCCATCACAAAAGTGGTCTCCACTAGTTATGATACTTTAGCTAACCCTTTTAAAACCATCAAATATCAGAGGTGTACAAACCCATTTTTATTAATGTACCTATAACTTTCCATGTCATTGGTTGACCACTAGTTGACCAACTTTGACCAGCCATATCTAGAACAAATGATCTCTATTTTTGGGAAGTAGTGATTAACACTTAATTTATGATTCCTAACTAGATACCAATACTAGAATTCTTTAGTAAATAAAACATAAACTTATAATATAACTTGTAGGTTAGCACATAGGTTATCAATATTTTAAATAAAATAAAAGGAGTTCACAAAGAGTTTATGATAGCCAAGTATGTCACAAATATTACATTCATATAGTAAGAGAGCCTAAAAATAATTATATGGGAGTTAATATTCACTTAAAACTAAAATGAAAGATAATTTGATAAAGATAACATGTGTTACATAAAATTTGAAATTTCATTCATTAAAATAATGAGTTTTATTACAAAGGTATTGATCATGGCTAAATTTCTATAATTATAAAGGGGAGAATGAAACTGTAAGTGAAATCCTAGCTTGATTCTAAAAATAATTTTGAGCTAAAAATTTTTGACCCTAAAACTATAATGTGGTTGTAATTTTATAGATAAAGATGAGATTATTTCCCATGTAGTGAAATATTCCCATCCTAGGCCATGATGGCCATCACTCATGGTTACAACTATATAATTCATAAAAAATGATAAAACCACTTAATTTTCCCAAAAATGATCCATGGGGGACCACTTAACTAATACTTAAAGGTGTTGTGGATGATCTAGCTTCCAACTAATTTGAATTTTCCCCATTGGCTTCTAGCATGGATACACAAGGTGAAACTCTTAGTCCAACTTGGTGAGGTTCAATAGATGTTATCTAAATATCATTTTTACATAGGATGATAATATTTTATATACCTAAAGGGGATCATCTATTGACACATACACTTTAAACACATGGCTGATGTTCACTATAGATTGATTCAAAATCTCAAAAAAAATTGAGCTCTCTTTTTATTTACCTTAGCCACCTTTCCCCTCATGACCTAGTCAAAGTGCCCAAGGTGAACTCCAAACATTCCCCTATCTAATAAAGTGTTAATCAATTAGAAGAACACTAAGATATTAACTTCCTTGAAATAATATATCTTCCTTTTTGCATCCTAAATTGGCCCTATTAGCCTTTGGGCTAAGGCAATCCATTCCTCTATAGCAACTTTCATGGTATCAATGTAGGTAGGATATAATTAAAAATATAAAGCAAGAATTGATTTTATCTCTCATAAGATGCATTTATTAATCAAAATAGTCATCTTCTAGTATTTATAATCAATTAGAATTATCCTATCCTAATAATCATGTATCCACTTGATGAGAACTTGGGTCTTTTCCATAGTCCCTACCACCTCTCCCAGAGTTGAGGAAAGTTATAGGAAGACATACTTGATTTGCCCAATTATTATGGTAGGGAAGGATATCTTTACATGTACCTCAAGATTTCAAACCTAGTTTAGTATGTCCTCAAGAAAATTCTCTAACATGTCATGAGTCTCCTAGAGAACTGAGAGTGGGACTTACATGATTTTCTATTCTCCCTTAGGATTCTTCACCTTATTGAGAGAGAAAAAGTCATATTGGGTCGACTAGACTAGATTATTTCCCTCTTTCATATATTTATAAGTGAGGATTTTTTGAATGTTCCCATTGGTGTGGTTGAAATCCCATTACACTTTTAGGGTGCCTTGAATAATCATCTATGGTACCTATAATATGGGTACCATTCCTTGGGTTTTAGGAAGAATTGGTAGGGTACACAAAATGATAGTGATAGGTGGAAGATGAGTGAAGGAGGAATGAAAGAAGTGGAGTGAATTAATGATAAAAGTAATGGAGGATGAGGAGTTATGGGGGAGAAAGGGGTAAATAAAAATAGATAGGATAAAGGTAAAATATGTGCTCACTAATGACTTTAGGTTATTCCCACTTATGGGGAAATGACTCTCGATAGGGGGTATTCAACAAACAAAGGAGATTGGCTGATTAAAGGTGAATCCTTGGGAAGTTGAGATGATGGAAAAAGGTATTTAGGGAGATATGAGAGAATCAAATAGGGATGGTGATAGAGGATCCATAGATACTATGAGGGGATGTATAATTAGAGTAGATGGTACCTATATTATGGGCTAAGGGTGAAATACCTTTTGCTTATTCTTTATCATTTTGCCATGGTAGGATCTAGGCATTACTATAAAAGGAGAATAAATAATGAAGGTTATAAGAGTCAACTATGGGAGTTGTTAAGTTATCAAGGGAACTATTTGGATGGTCCTAGTGATTGGATATATTTATATAGGTGTAGTTACTCTTGGAATAAATGAGCTAGCCAATAAAGATAGGGAAATCATAGGCCCCTAAATCTTAAGAATGGATGTTATAGACATAAATAAATTTATAATTTATGGAATTGAAGGGGAAAATGTAAATAAATAGGTAAGATGTTAGGGATGACCAAGGCCATAGATGTTTATGTGAAGTGTATAGGGTTAGGAATAAGAAAAAGAGGTGGTATTGGAGGAATGGTTTATGAACGGGGTATGTAACTAAGTGATGTAGTATGAGTTAGTTAAAAAGTAGAGGGAGTGAGGGGAAGAACTTGCACTAATGCCTATTTTTGGTCTTGACTCAGACTCATTTATAAAATGATATTGATGTCGAACTTAAGAGCCTAGGTAGATTAGGATAGAGGTACGTGTTGGGTAGCTACCTATTCCTAGACCACTTGTCACTTAGTCACATGGGTCTAACTTGGATAGAGCCAAGGTTATTGAGATTGCATAAGTGGAGCGAACTGAGCCATGGTAGGGAAAGATTTTTTTTAGGGGATAAGGTGGTATGATCCCTTATAGGATTATTCTATAAATTATGTTGGAGTTGAGGTGACATCACCTAAATACTGAATAAAAATAGATGGGGTGAGGGATGGTAATATATATATCTTATTAAACTTTTCATTCCTATTGGAATAAATATTTAAAATAACCTCTTACTCATCCTTATCTTTTAAATACTAATCATCATCATCATCTAGTTAGTGGCCATAATTAAGGTTGAGGTGAGTGAAATACTTGCCTAAATGGGCTCAAATCATGCCCTTTGGGTCCCAATATTGTGGCTCATCTCTACCCATGGCCAAAGAGTCCTATCTAGTAACCATATTATATAATAGAGGGTAAAAGGATACACGTGGTGTTTGACAATGATCAAAATATGAAGATAAGCCTTATACTAGTTACTATTATGACATCTAAAAATGTCCTCCATTAGTTGGTATACAATTTCCATCTTAGAAAGGTGATTTATAATGTGATAGTGTAACAGAGGGGCTCCCAAAGAAATCCTATGACCTAGATGATTTTATCCTCTTATAAATACTAGTAGTCTCCAATGGGAGCCATTGAGTCTCTGATTTAATTTGATAGATGATGTATAGGGGCCTCATTGATCACATTATATACCACCAAGTGGAAAAAATTGTAAATATCTTGGGTGTTATTTCTATATTGGTGGCTATATAGTTTTCAAAAAATTACATGAACCACAAATCCTTTTGGAACTCATGCATGAAAGGTAGAGGGATTTAAAGTGATTATCCTATACAATGCATGTATGAGATAACACATCATGTATAAGTGTCCCCTACCAATGCATATAATAAGGCCTTGAGTATGTTAAAATTAACCACCCCTCTGAGGGTGGGGACTTGTTTATTGTCCAAGATCATGAGAAGTAGGGAACCCATAGTATTTTGACATGAAAGAAATCTATGGCCTCAAAAAATCATTTAATAAAGATCATACCAATCCATCTCTCCTCCTTGAAGTTATAAACCATGTATGCATTGACATCCTTCTTATTCAACTATTTAACCTTAAGTTTCTCCACCCAATACTTAATTATGCTATATATTTGTAAGATTTTGGTTTGGGTACGTATAACTACTAGGTCATATAAAAGAGTCAATTCTGGGAGATTTTTATAGGGATTTTAGGTTGTTCCTAAGATGTCAACAATTTTGTGGTCATATTTGGCTAAGTAGACCCAATCATGAACACCATCCTACACCTACATAGTAGTTAGGACTATCTTGTTGAATAAGTTAGTGTAGGGGAACACTTAAATCTTGAGCATGGGTTGGTACATATCACACTTCTCATATTATGATAGGCCATCTTAAAATTTAAATTGATCAACATAATTATGAATTGACTCCTTCAACACTTAGTCAATGGCCTTGAATACTTTATTATAATATTTAAATTGTGTCAATCCATATATGAAGATAGTATGCCTATATTTGGGCTCAACCTTATGGATAAAAGATAAATTTTCCATTATGGTGAGATGAAATTTGGTGAGAAAACTCTAGTCAAAGGAGAAGGTGATGCATGCATCAAGTGGGATTAGAAAGTAAGGAGTCTAAATTTAGGAGTCTAGAGATAAAATGGATAATTATCTTTCCTTATAATGCTTATATCAATACACATTCATCCCCCTACATTAATGGAATTTGGTAACTCAATCATCATGTATTTAAGTTTTAGTGGGCAGCCCAATCTTCCACTTGGTTTCCCAATCTAGACTTAAATTTAGAACATAAGATTACCATGCCACTTACCAATTTAGTAAAGTTCATGAAACATTTTAAATTTAGCTATTGGGGTAAAATTTACCACTTCATCAATGCCTACAATGGGGTAGGTATGTGACCACATCATCTTTAAATCCTCTTGGGATATCTAGGCTTACACAAATTATAACATCCTAGCTAGTATTCATGTCAACAATTCATACCTAAGCAAAACCTATCACTTCATTGTTATACCCTTGGGGGGTGAGATATTAGATAAGGACACGTGGAATACTATTATTAACACATGTAGTTCCACCTATGTTTCATTCTAGCCATGTTTGGGCCTTTAGGGGACCACCTACTAAACTTATAAGTTATGTCAAGTGTTGTGTTGTGATATGTTAGACTCTTCAAAATTCTAACATATTTGTTAGACAAAAGGAGACTAACTCTTCTTATAACAAGCCATGTGGTACTTCCTTATTATGTTAAGATCTCATAGACTCTAACATCTCTATAATACCTATATATGAACATGTTTAACAATGGTGAGAGATCATTACTTAGATCTAGGAACTTTTGACCTTGAAGGCATGCAATGTTATTTGATTTTTTAGGGTTATCATAGGATCTAACATCTTTTTTAGGACCATGAAAATGACCACTCTATCTCTAGTTGATGTGGTAGCTACTAGTTGGGGTGGGCTCTCTTAGGATCTAACATCTCTATCAGGTCTAAGATATTGGGTTTTCTTTTTTAGTGTGGAGCTATTAGATGTAGTAATGATAACCTATAACATATGGATACATGGTTATTATTTATTACATCTTGATATTTTGTATTCTAACATATCTGTTAGGTCTGAGAGATTGATAGGTCTAAAAATAAACCATGAAACAATCATATATTACATCAATTTCCCCCAAGATCTAACATCTCTATCAGGTCCAAGAGACTGACACGTCTAACATAATCTATGTGCCATTTTATTATTACATTAGGTGTTTATTAACCTTTTATAACATTAGCTTAGAATTGGTATTTGCAAAATTTTCCCTTAGAAGTTTTGCTCATATATTTTCTTGTGTAAAACCTCTGACTACTCTTCATCCAAATATCCTAAAGTTATGTAGTATAAAGACTTCAACATGTATAAGAGCCTATAAAAATCATACAAAATGACTAAATTAAATATAAATTAAAATATAAAAATTAACTTCTCACCTAGGTACTATCTAGAATTTAAAATTCTATATAAGACTCTAGGATCTGATACACTAGGAATAGGATTGAGACTCCTAAAATCTTTGTGTTCAGACAAGCCTATAAAGTTAGCATGATAAAGCTTATAGGTAGGAAAGAATATCTTACCCATGGATTATAGATGATATTTTCCTTAGAATCTTTCATAAATATCTAATACCTACATTTTAGATCAATTGGTAATTATCCATATCACTTACTCGGGGAGAAAAACTAGGGCAACATGGGATTTTATAGAATTATTATAGGTAGAGCTATCTAGAATGAGAGAATGGGTTTGAGAACTCTGGATGTGTGTTTTAAAATAGGGGTCCCCCATTTCATAATAAATTGTATCATGTTGGCCAAAATAGGGTGACTCTGAATTAGTGGTTAAATAAGTGAGGAGACAGTATTTATGCAATGACAAGTGATTATCTAGATACTGAAGTTGGGTGTGGAACTTAATAGAATATTTTGATGTATTTAGAATTCAAACATTACCTAGATATAAAATATACATAGGAGATGCCTTAGTTATCATTTTTATTACTTTAGATCCCATTGATAATTTAAAAATGAGAAGATTCTTAGTAGATATGGTATCCATATGCTTACTCCCAGATAACATTACCAATTTCCATGTATTTAATGACTATCAATACATCTCATAATTAATCACTGTTATTGAAGAATTTGGTAATCAAATAGTTGATGAAAATGGACAAGAGGATTATGATATAGATGAGGATGGGATAATAAATTTGAAGACAAACAAGATACCCAAGGGGATGGTCTCATTTGATATACTATTTGACATTGATTGCTTAAAATAAAATGGGAAATTAACTAATGACAATGGATGTCACATGAGCATTGTAATTTATCAGATGCAAATGATGTGCAAACATGAATATACAAAAATCCTATACTCTAAATCAGAAGTAGGAAATCATACAATATCTCAAATATTTCATAGAGGTGATCACAAAGATTTATGAATATGTTAAAGTCTTTGATACCTTAATCCTCATGCATACTATTCCAATAAAACTTGGAATTAAAGTCTTTTATCAGAGCAAAAATCTAATTAATTCACTACTCAAGACACTAATATTCAAGGATTTGTAGAAAATACTTAAATAATGATCATGTCCTAATAATACACTCCACATGGGTGGTAAATTTGGTGTCGGTAAGAAATAAAAATGAAGAGATCAAACTTTGTGTCCATTTATGTAATTTGGATAAGGCATATGAAAAATGATAACCATCCCTTTCATTTATTAGATGAATTTCTTAAAATTATGAATGTTACCCAAATGATGTCATTTTTTGATGGTTATTCTAGCAATGATCAAGTGTTAGAAAATTATGAATATAGAATCAAGACAATGTTTACTACAAAATGGGGAACATTTTCATACAAAAGTATGCATTTTTCCCTAATTAATATAGGTTGTACCTTTCAAAAAACCATGGACATTACCTTAAAAGATCATATTAGGAAGTGTATTTTCATATACATGGATGATTTTAATGTGTTTTTGAGAAATATATTATAATACATCAAAGACTTGAGAAAGGTGATGTAAAGGTGTAGGGATCTTGGTGTTTCCTTAAATCCTAAGAAATATATATTTGGCACGACTGAGGGTAAGTTATTCAGTCATGTAATTTATAAGTAGGGTTTATACATAGACCCTAAAAGAGTAGAATACATTTTGAAAATTAACTATACCTAGTACTAATAAGCATCTAAATTCATTCTTCCTTTCGATCAAAATTTTAAGGGGGTTTATATTAGGTTTTATGGAGATAGTTTAACCATTTAAAAACTTTATAAATATGGATGATAAAATTTCAAGGATTAATGAAGCACAAGTAAATTTTACCTAGATCAAATATTTAGTAGTGAACATGTTGGTTTTAATCAATCTT
Source organism: Torreya grandis (assembly GCA_037957365.1). NCBI lineage: Eukaryota > Viridiplantae > Streptophyta > Pinopsida > Cupressales > Taxaceae > Torreya > Torreya grandis. The sequence goes on from JARHVA010003711.1 coordinate 1,519,268, forward strand.
AACTACACTCAACCTTTGTACATATATTACATTGCCTCAAAACACTCTATTGTTACTATTTTGATAGAAAAATAGTGTTAGGGATGAGTGACTAGTTTTATTTATGAGTTCCCTATTGAGAAATGTGCATTAAGGTATAATATGATGGATAAGTAGGAATTTTAACTAATCAATATAGTAAAAAAAAATTTACGCTACATTTTACATAGTAAATTCTTTTCTATTTTACCCAATACAATAGTAAAGGCCATGTTAATGCAAAATAATTTGGGTGAGTTAAGGTGAAAATGGATGAGAATACTTCAATTTTTTACCTTGATATTCAATCAATGAAAATTGTGATAGGATAATTTATTATTAGAACTATGGATAAATTGGATCCCCATATCATTTATCATTAATATGCAATGGAAGATAACCAATCATGATTGGTACAAGGACATGTCTCATTATTTGATTAACTAGGAGTGTTTCAACCAAATTATGCCAAACAAAAAATATCATCAAATTTTAAAATCAGCCACTTCATGATTAAAGTAGGCATGCTTTATAGAATAAACCACAAAGGCATACACCTCATATACCTCAATAAGGAGGAATCAACTAAGGTTCTTAGTGACTGCCATAGAAAGTAAAAGACTAGGCATGGTTTAATAAATACCACAACCCACTAGATATTAATGAAAGGATAATACTAACCACATCTCTAAAAATATTTACATTCACATGTATAGAGATATTGTACATCCTATGTAGTTTCACATGGAAAGTGGAAGTAATGCCTCTACTTCAAGTTATTGATGATAAACTAATCATGAAGTGGAAATTGGATTTTCTGGGAGGAAACAATTATAATTCATCTATATGACATAAATTCATTCTCATGGTGATTGACTATTACACTCATTAGGATGAATATCAATAATTAAAAAATTATATGGCTAACATATTGATCCATTTTTTGGATTAAAACATTGTTACAAGGTTTGGTAAGACTTACACACTAGTATATGATAATGGATCAACATTCTCTACTTTTCAATTCATGGAATGGACATATAATCACTAGGTAATTCTTAAATTCTCTTCTAGTTATTATCCATGAAGAAATGGTCTAGCTAAATCCATGAACAAGAATATAATAAATATAATTTAAATGATATTGGAAAATAATATTATTAAGTGGTATAATGTTCTATAATTTGCATTATGGAAATATAGGACTAGGACCAAAACTAATTTAGGCACTTCTCCTTACCACTTTGTTTATGGTAAATACCTTATATTTATATTTAACTTGATAATGCATACCTTAAATTTTATGAAGGATTAAATAGAAATAGGTGACCTCATGAATCTTATACATTTGGATAAAAAAGAGATGCAACCTTGTTGCATTTTAGTAAGTATCAAGAATATATAAAATGATTGTTTAAAAATGCTAAAAACTAAAATTATTTTGAATCTCTAATATTGTCCTTATGTGTGATAAATATAAAAAATAAATAAAAACACAAAAAATCTGATGCCTTATGGTTGTATCCCTATCAAATCCTTTAAATCCTAGGTGAAAATACATTTCGCCTAAGGTGTCTAACTAGTGAGGATATTCTATTTCCTACCAATGGAAAGTTACTAGAACACGATTTTTATGCCTGAATGGTCTTAGAACACCTTTCAAATAACATTTTTTTCCTTTTGATTTCTTATTTTGTCTTTCCTTATTATTCTTTGTGTTATCATAAGTTTTTTTTCATTTGTTTTTCCCTATTTTGTGATGAGGTTCCCATTCCTTGTCAATGAATGATGAATTAAAATACATGTAGTGTATGTGACACGAATGGAAATTAAGGGCATAAATAAAAATATTCAGTGAACATATTGCATAAGCTACTATAATTATTTTGAATTATCATAGTTATAAAGGCCAACAATTCAAAATAGAATGTGTGGATTTATATAGGATTGCTTTCTTACTAAAATCCATTGATGAACTTAATTATAATATTTGGAGCAAAATGAAACACTATTTTAGTTTATATTTGACTTAATGATCATGAGATTTATAAATATTAATATTACCCATGGATTGGTTCGTAACCCTCAATGAATTAAACTTGAAAATATTTTTTAAAAGGAAATAAACTATGAAAAGGAAAGTGAAATCAAATCCAAAATTCTAATTTTTCCTTGAAAGTGGGATTTAGTAAATTCCACCAAAGGATTTTCATTCAAGTTGAAAATGGATCAAGGCCTTTAATGGGATAGAGGTATCTATATCATGGTTATATATACCCATCTAAAATTAGGATGATGCCAATGCCATTCCCCCAATCCAAATAGCTAAATATTTTCCATTTTATAAGTTTGGATTATTTAAGAAAATTTAAATTATCGTGTGTGTATACAAAATAAATTACTAAATCACTCAAGCACATATTGATGGTATTTTCACATAATTTTATCTAAGTATGACAGAAGTTGAGGTAGAATTTAGGGTGTTTATTTTTTGAGTTAATCTCAAGTAATAAGTTGCATCTAATGCTTGTTGTTTTCATGCAAAAATAAAAGATTATGTATTCTTGAACTACTCAAGTATTTCTTATCTAAATTTGTCATTTTCCTTTCCTTCACCAACATGCCCTGATTTCATCATTAAATCATGGATAATTTTTTTGATTGAGCATGTGATGTTTATCCGTATAAGAGTTTGCTTTGTTTGCCTATTTGGGTTATCTTGTTTTTAGTTCAAGTTTACAGGTATGAAGATCTCAATTTGAGTGTGTTTCATAGATATATCATGTTTTCATTGTAAATATAAATCATAATCACTTGGTCCTAAATTTACATCTAGGACTTAATTGGTTTGAATGTCTAAATAGTCATAAGCTAAAGGACCAAGCTACTATAAAATTTTGTTTTGAAGTGCTTTTGAAATTTACCTTTTAAAACACTGACTATGTTTTTTGGGTAAAATATATGATATTTATAGAGTGATTATAACATTAAAATTTTTAATTTGGTGTATGAATATTTATTTATAGGATAAAATGGCCAAAGGTTTTAATTTTTTATCTTATATATTAGTCAATTCCAACATCATGGACTTTCTTATAATTATATAAGTATTTGTTTAGTTTGAATGTGTCTTTCTTGTGATTTAATTTGATTATGAGTGACCTAATTTTTATAATTTTCCCTTATAAATACTTGGTAATTTTTTATTTTAGGATAGATTATAGAAAGGCTCAGGGATTTTAATTGTTAATACACAATATTTAGTACGTGGTGTATTTTATGGACTTTGGTCTATTATGTAATTGTCTCCTAGATTTTAAATTAAGGTGGTTGGGTATTTTAAATGGTTTTAGTTTGTATATTTAGTTTAAATTTTTTAGACTATGGGCCTATTTATTATATGTTTTATTTTGTGGCTATGGATTGTCAAAATATGTATCCAAATTCAATAATGGTCTAAAATTAGTGTTTTCTAAAATTCCTTTAATTATTTTTCATGCTTTATCAACTAAATTATTAAATTATCCTTTGAAACTATTATTTTAATTATATTTTTGTAGGTATTTCCTTCTCGATCCCCTAGTTTAATGATATCATTCCACATGGTACCATATTATTCAACTAGGAGCTTGACTAGTTCAAAATAGATATATTTTATTATTAAAATTTATCAAGTTCTCAGGGTCATAAGATCATTCCATGTGGCATGATCACATGGACTTGAGGACACAACAAATAAATTATCAATAAAAAATAACCAAATATCCCAAGGTCTTGTAATTATTCCATATGGTATCATCATCGGGACTCATGAACCCAAGTGGTATTTGTAGTATTCAACTAGACCCTAAAATACAAAAGTCCTAGGATGATGCCATGTGACATGATAATAGGGACTTAGGGTCCTAGATAGTGTGTATGTAATTTAATAATACCTAAGGGATATTGAGCCCTTTAATTGTGCCATGCATAACATTGTAAGGATCAATAACCTAGGGGAGTTTTAGTTGTAGTCAGGAGATACCAAAATCCAAAATAACTATGATCATGCCACAAACACAACCACATAAACATGGGACATACAAAAGTATTGGAAATGAGAAAAAATCATAAATATCCCAAAATAACTATGATGATGCCACATATCATCATCACATGAGCCTAATGATAGAGTATGCATGTAATGCTTTGATCAAACAAAATAGTATCAAGGAGCCTAGACGAGTATCCAAATGACTGATAAGTGGTGAAGGATAATAAATTAAAAAAAAATAGTGCCACATGTATCTACGGGAGAAAATGTAACTTTCAAAGGAAAAGAAAAAATTAGGTGTCACATGACCAAAGTGATGGTTAAGAGAGTTGATAACACAATCAACATCCCATGTAACGAGGAATTGTGGCCAGAGAGGATTAATGGCTGATAAGTGGTGAAGGATAATAAATTAAAAAAAATATTGCCACATGTATCTACGGGAGAAAATGTAAATTTCAAAGGAAAAGAAAAAATTAGGTGTCAACATCCCAAATGACTGATAAGTGGTGAAGGATAATAAATTAAAAAAAATAGTGCCACATGTATCTACGGGAGAAAATGTAAATTTCAAAGGAAAAGAAAAAATTAGGTGTCACATGACCAAAGTGATGGTTAAGAGAGTTGATAACACAATCAACATCCCATGTAACGAGGAATTGTGGCCAGAGAGGATTAATGGCTGAAATAAATTGTTATATCTAATCTATAGTGGAATTGGGCACAAATAATACAAACCTAAATGTAAAATTAATAGACTTTAATGTGATATCATAGTGTTGGAGGAACATTTATATAATGAATAGGAAATAATAGACATGAACACGATATTGAGATAGCATGGGGATTTGTTGCAACTACAAGGCTTAGATTTATAGTTAAATTTGACTAAAATTTTATACACATTTAACCACCTTCTCAAAGAAAAATTTAATTATTATAACAACCCAAATAGTGTGAAATTGAAATTTGAATTGATATCTCCCTAGACCAAGGTCTATAAAGGTCAGATGGTCAATGTAAATAAGGTTTGGCTTCTTATTATTTGAAGGAGATAAATTATTCCCATACACTTTATTTTTTGAAATTTTTTTGATTTTCATATATTAATCTCTCCTCTTTTCTCTATTTTCATTATTTATACTATGACATGAAGCCTTGTAATTAAATGACTAGACTTAATATCATTATTGATTAATAAAAATTCATTATCTTTATATGTGGTGTGATGTTGAGTATTTTCTATCATCTCATGCTCATGTATATGGTGGAAATGAGCTTAATTTCCTCTCAACAAATTCCCTAACCTCTTTCACCATACTTAGGTTGAAGTTGTGTTAGGTCTAGATAAGCTAAGGATTGGTTTTAGTGGACTTGCTCAATCATAAACATTTATATGTATTCTCAAGGAAACATGATACTTTTCTATCCTTTTCCCTCCTTCCTTTATAATTTTTTATGAGTTTACTAACATAATAATTGGGTATAAATGAATAAAAAATAAAATTGAATGTTTATATTTATTGTTATCTCATATTATTTCTCTCATCATTGTATCATTATAGCATCCATAAATATGGTAAACTAGTAGAGAAATCAACCTTATTTCTCATAGACAAATCTTAAGAGGCTCAATATCAATGAAAATAAAGAGTGTGTTAGGGTTGGAATTACAAATTTCAGCTTCTTAATGAATGTCTAAGCTTAGTCAACCCTTCATTTTAGTTTGTAAAATATACCCCTTGTATGGAATGTCTCACATCAACCAACTTTGTGAACACTAGCATACCAAGTCCTAATATAGTTGGACCTTGGGGAAGCATTGTATTCATGGTAGATTATTAATTTCATGAGATGTAGATATTAAAAATATTTTCTAAGTGTTAACATGTTAAAATATTAATCAGCATCTTGTACTACAAAAAAAATATTAAAACCTAATAAATATCCTTCATTATCAATTTCCAATCCATACTTTTTTTCTATACTTTTGGACACTACCAACCATATAGGGACACAAACACCGATTGTAGTGTTTGTATTATTATCTAATATCCCCTATAAAAATATTATCTAAATTCAAATTGATTTAAAACCTATTGGTTGGCCTACTTATGTTATTGAATACTATTATGAGATATTTTAAAAAGGTGTGGTATAAATACAAGTCTAATCCTTCTTATTCCACCTCTATAAAATACCAAGAAAACACCTATTAAATATAAATAAATAAAATGCATAAGTATTCTTTTTTACCTAATTCATATATATTTTCATATATACCATAGGTTGATCCATATTAAAAAATTTAAGCATTTAAAGAGTATCCCATGAGATATATTTCTCAAATTACATTCTATATCACTACATGCATCTTCATATAGTATATTTCACCATTGTGCACACACTTTACCACACATACAAGAGAGATACATGGTGTATGAGGCCTTAAATTTATTATTTGATATTTAGGCAATACCCATTGATATATGGTTATTTGGGGAATCTTGACATTAAGATCCAAGGGTGAAAACTAGTGAAGATATAATGTTTAATCAATGAACTAAAAACATCGTGTATTATAGATCTGAGTACACAAATAGAAAATAAATAAAATATAATAATTAATTAGATCACATTTATATGTAGTCATTATTCTATACTATACAATGTGTCACAATCATACACTAATGCCAATAATAGTGTTTATATGACAATAGTGTCCTTATCCATAAAAATGAAATATCTAGAATTTAATGAGTGATATGGAATATTAATCCTACATATGTTACACTTGTTTCCAATAAAGATCAACTTAAACTAGCAAATCAACTATGTACCACTATTTGTTATTTATTTTAATATCTTTCAATAGTTTTTTAAACTTAGAATATTATTTACATGAGTTTTCTATTAAGTGGCCTATTATAGATTGTTTTATGACCCTTTCATTAGAAGTTTTCATATATTCTTAATCCTATTACCATATTTTTATTTAGGTTTAAACATAAATAAAACTGGTGAGGGACATGATAATCCAACTTCATATATAATAACTACCATTATAATCCTAAACTGGTTAATCTTGTCCTTTGATAAAAATTAGGAACTTGGGTTTTTATAAATTGTCATAGCTTAAATTAGGTTTATATGCAGATATTTGACCTTTACATGTGTCAAGAATACCTAAAAATGATTTTTTCAAATTTGAATCCTTAAAAGGCTTGTAATGATTGAAAACCTTCAAATAAAAAGGTAGGAGTGTAATATGTTGAGTTTTCCCCATCACCATAGTGATGACTGAACACTACCTACATATCTAATACTTTAAAGAAGGAATTCAATCCCATGCATTTCTCTCACTTAGAGTTATTTAAAAAAAAAATCTTTAAATATATGAATTCATATAGAGATGGACCGAATACTTGATCATGCTTTAATTTTACTTGTATAAAACAAAATTAGGACTTGGATAATCGTTGATTTAAATGATTATTATTAGAACCTAGAATAATAAGAAATATTTCCTTAATGTGAATTAGTGTAAGTGTGACTCTATATTGAAATCTATAAGTGTTATAAAGGGTGACTTTAGAATTCCTTTATATAAATAAAAAAGGGAAAACCTCATGCTAAAAATCATAAATGCATGCATCACAATGTAATTGAGGGTAGAAATTTGGAAAAATGTTAGAAGAGAAAGAATGGAAACATCCCATAAGGGACAAGAAGATTTTATACTACAATCCCTTACTATGAAATTTTATCATATAGGTAATTATGTGACATTTAAGTTTAGATATATCTATATAGATGATTAAAGGAGGTTTTTATGTTATAACACTTATATAGGTGGTATATAGAAATTTAGAAAATAAATAAGTCCACATAAGTGATTCCAACAAATTAAGGATACAAAAGGAAATCATGAAGGACTCACAAACATTTTTTTAATATGCATGTTCAATGTGATTTTTAGATACTTTGAGATGTTTTATTACAAAAATACACTTCTATTAAATAATTTATAAATCACGAAATCACTTCTCCTCATATTCATTATCTTTTATTCTATCTTTAATGGATATTTATTATGAAGTAATTTCTAGTTAAAGTTGTAATACTAACTTTGTATTATTAAAAAGATAGTATGGTGTTGCTTTTTTTAGTGTACATATACTTATAATATATGCCAAAATTACATAAATAATCTGATTATGTCAGTTAGTTCCATGATTTACACATGTTTTTGCTTAAAATATTAACAAGCTTTTTATTTGCAACTTTTGCTTACTCATGACCTTGGGGATAATATGGTGTATAAAATGTATGATGAATTTTGTGTTTTTCACAAAATATCTTTACTATTTTATTTTTTAAATATGATTTTTTTTCTATAACAATAGTTTATGAAATTCCAAAACCTTGAACTAATATGTCATTAAGAATTTCCATATATTGGGTTTTAAAAGTATGGTTCTAACCCATTTTTTGAAGTATTATATAGTACTGATAATAAAATCATACTGATCTAATGATTATGTATTTATTTTTTTATATTAAATTATAATCCCATAAATAAAATGGCAAGGGCAAAATAATAGGTTCTAATTCATGGGATGTTATGTGATTAAGGTTTCTATGATTTTGAGATTGTGGATAAAGTTATTTATTATATTGACATTATTGTTCCATTATAGGAAATATTATCCTCTTCATAATTATTTTTTAGGCATACCTTTTACACTAGAATGATTTCCACATGAATTATAGTTTACTTTAAGTATTAGTAAGTTAACTTCTTAACATATTAAAGTTTAAATAATTTCACACTAAGTGATATTTTAAATAGAGACCCAATAATAAGAACATAAAAAATAGATTCACATTGTAATTTTAATTTTTTATTGCATGTATCATTTTTGGTTATTAATTTTTAATATTAGCAATTATATGTCACCGTACGATACTAAATAAATTACGTTATGTGTAACTACTAGTATCTCTAAGGATTTTACTTGTGTTGTAGATATGGATGATTATTGTAACTATTTTATAGTAAAAAGAACATGATTATCATTTATATAAATAGGAATTAGTGATGTTCTACTACCCATAACATCTACATGACAATTCTCTTTTTGAGTGATGTTTTCTATTAGTAATATTCAAAATATGCCATTAATCATAATATTAATTCTTTATATGTGATTATATTTTATTTGGTCTATAATTTTCTACTTGATTAACCACTAATTGATAATATCCATAGAAATTTATGGATTTTATCTATAATGTGTCTATGTTTTATATAAACTAAATATTAATGCTTCATACTCTATTATGTTATATGTGCAAGAAAATTCCAAAATGTATGTGAATGGAATAGGTTTTACTTGACATGTAATAATAACAATAGCAATTTTAGAATTTTATACATAATCATAAATATGATAATAAGTGAAATTATCTATAAATTCATCATTAACTGGTATTTTATCTATTAATGTAACTACCACTACTTGATATACAATAACATTGCCATTTATTTATTTATGAAAAATAATTTTTTAATCATGTTCTATGATAAATATGAAAAAGTTATAAAAACTCCTTGATAAATGAGATCTAGATATTAGAAATATTAGAGGATACTATTTTTTAATAACCTTTGTTTCATTTTTTAACTACTAATGTTGTAACTTTTATGTTGTAAAAATTAATGCCAGACATAATTTTTACATAGTACTAGAGTTATTTTCATAGTCAACCAAAGTATGACTAAATTAATATACTACAAGTTCTCTATTAACATCACAATATAGTTCTAATATTTTACCTAAGGTATGATATTTTGCATAAATATATAATATTAATGCCCTATCATGAATAGACAACATGAGAATAGGTGATTACAACATATATTATTTGATAGCATCAAAATTGTTATGACAGTTTAAATCATATTCAAACTTTTTAGCCTTTTTTAACAATCGTGTGAAAGGTTATTTTTTATTTACAAGTTGAGCCATAAAATGTCTAACTACCTATTTTTTCCTTGGTAAACATCACAATTAATTTAATCACTTTTGTGGAAGCACTTCTAAAAAAATCTTTTACTTTTTTAAGATCCACTTAAATTCCTCAATTATATATAAAGTATTCTAATAAAGTCCTATAAATGATGTAAAATACATACCTATATGGTTTTTAGTGTATATTTTATTTGTGTAAATATTTATAAAAAATCATAAATGGATGGCATGATTTTAACATTTTTTATATTTATCTACAAAATCATGTTAATAATATTCCACTATATTTTATATGCAATCATGGAATATATGTATCATAACATGATGATAAGTATTTATAGAATTATTTAATCCAAAACAAATAACTATATAGAAAACATTTCCCAAGTTATAACAAATGAAATTGTTTCTTGATCCTTGATATTAATTTTGATTTGATTATATCCTAAAAATTCATCCATGAATGAACAAATTTCATATCTAGCTATAAAATCTAAAATCATATCAATATTTGAAAAATCAAAGTCATCTTTTGGATAAGTTATTTTTAAATCTCTATAATTTATATAACATCTAATGTCTCCATTACCTATTAAGGATATACAATATATTGAAAAAATCATGCATCGAGTAATATCTTATTTACTTACTAAATAATAATGACACTTTGGAATGCATCATTTAGATTTTTTGGTTTCATAAGCTATGCACTTATATAGAAACTATATTATGCATTACCATTAAATGATCTATTCCTATCATATCTGAATATGCCCATGTGAGTAATTATATATAATATTTCAAAACTTGTCACAAATATATATCTTTCTTATTTATAATAGGGTAGATAATTGCACTAGTCATAGATCTATATATGTCCCAAAATTGAACTTCATTTTCTATTCAATAGGTAAATATCATATATATACAACATAGATTGTTGAGAAATATTATAAGGACCATAAAATTAGATGTGTGTATCAAATTAAATATTCTCTCTAAAAAATATATGATCATTAGTAGTATGAGGAAAGCTACTATTATGGTAGATGGGATGGATATCCTCATATGCACCCAAATAATCTAGGAGAGATTCATCAATAAAAATTCATCCCATGTCAAAAGGTTTTGTGAAGTTGCATCATCTATCATCAATCATATTCATGTATATAAAATGTAATGTAGATATGTAATTATCCTCTTCTACTAGATTAGATTATGATTTGAGGAAATGTGTGAAAATAGTAAACGGTTTGGACTATTCCCTCTTTTATTTACATGACTCTTTATAATAAACTAATCCTTGTCATTTTGGTTAAACTAATTTCTTGGGATAAACAATTATTTTGGGATGTGCTCCCAACACTTATATTTTATATCCATTTTTATATAGATATAAAAATCCAAATACATAGTTATTATAGTTTTTTAATGATGTTATTGGAGCAATAAACAAAACCAGTGGTTCAATTGATTTGAATTGTTGTGCATGTAGCTTCATATGAGGAATTTAGTGATCCTCAAGTTGTGTCATCACACAATACTTAAATGGTTATTTTTAAAATTGGTATACATAAATATATTATTAATATAAGTAATTAGATTTTTTTAATGATGTTATAAGAGTAATTAATGAAACTAGTGGTTCAATTTATTCGAATTGTTGCACATGTAGCTACATATGAGGAATATATAGATCCTCAAGTTGTGTCATCAGAAAATAATTGAATGGTTATTTTTAAAATTAGCATGCATACATATATTTTTAATAGGTGAAATTTATAATTTCATGAAACTATGTTCTTCCCAATATTATAGGGTAAATGATATCATTTCATATAACTTGGCAAATATTATCTATTATTCTAAGACCTAGATTAATATCTAATGTAATTTATCCTAATATATATTTGGTATATTATCAAATAATTAAATTTTAATGTTATAATAAATGAGATAATTATATTATATGCTTAATAATATGATGAAATATATGTTTCAAATATTTAATCTCGATCCATTATCAACCAAAATTATTTTGACTAATTTACTATGAATTTGTACATAAAGATATATTGGATTTTGACCATCTATTGTATTATTTGGTGGTAGATATTATTGTTCAAATAATATACTATCTTCCATTTGTATTAATATATTAACAAGAGAATATATGTAAGGAGGTTCTATATCATTTGCTATCATTATTTCTTTGGATTTCACATAAATGATATCTTTATAGATAAGCTTTGTCTGGAATAAATATAATACATAAATATTGGCATTGGTATATTTTAATATATATAAAATATCATACCATTACATTAAATTTTTGGATTTGAAGGGTGTTATGTAGTGTTTGTTATAATGGATGGGATTATTCATCCACTTAGTGTAGTCACAACCATACACATGTTTCTCATATTATAATAAGACATTAAAATATTAAAAGGTTGATCTTTAATTATATAATCCTTATTGAAATTAATTTAATTTATGATATTATTTTTAATAATGTTTTTTATTATTTTAAGTCAAAATTAAATGGAAAATAAAATAATTTTCAATAACAAATTCTCATTTGATGTAATCATACATTAGTTGATATTTGAAAAATAAGTAAAAATAAAAATTAAAACATGCATCCTATAGATATGAAAAACTTTATGTATGGATATTAGTAAATTATTACAAAATACAAGATAAAAATAAAATTATTTAAGTGTCAATAATTAAATTAGAGGTCTAATGAAAGCTATTTTATAATTGAATATAGATCTATAATCAAAAGAAAAACTATTTTAGTGTCAATTTTTTTTAATTTTTTCCAAACACTAGTAAAACATTTTTGAACAAATGTTCCAATAATATATAGGTCCATGATAATTTAAATTAATATTAAATTAACCATAATTAAAATAAATTGAATGGAATATATTTAGAGTGTTGTAAATTAACTTTTGACAAGTAGAATGGGATCAAAATATTGAATTTAACCAAGTGAAATCAAATTAAAATAAGATAGCTATGAAAAAAATTTAAAAATGAGCAATATTTTCTAAGATATAATTATGTGAATCTAATAAAATATTTTAAGTGACAAAACAATCCAAAAATTAAAACTGAGTATGAAAATACCTAAAAACT
>JARHVA010003711.1:1540000-1590000 GCA_037957365.1 Torreya grandis
ACCTCTGAAAATTAATCCTATAATAGGGGGGAAATTATATTATCAAGTATTCATGGCCAAATTTTGTTGACGAAAATGGTGAATAAGGCCTTGGTTACAACAAATATTTTATTATTAATTAAAAAATATATCCATGAGACTAAATATTATTATGAATTTCCTTAAATCAACACTTATACATTTGAAAGAGTCTCATCATGTGCCGATATTATAGATAGTAAATCCTAACCTCATTGAATATACAGTTTCATAGAATATTTGGACATTAGATGAATTTTAAAACAATCGATATCTCTTGGAATAGGTTTTGGAATATGAGGATATCCATTTATTATACCATAATATTATGTTTTATCATACAAAAAATTCCCACATAATATTATAGAGATAACATAAATTTAAAAATTGATGTTTAAATAGATGGTATAAATACAATTTCTACTACACCATATGTGGAAGATAGATCAACATTGATAATTGAATAAATAATTTAATTAATTTATGTATAAAATAAAAATATTTTAATAGTATTCCTTGTATCAATTATAAATTATGGTGAATAAAATCATCTAGACAAGTATTACATGTGTAGCCTAAGATTTTTAATTGAGATTTTTTTATATACCAATAATTGACCTTTTAGTTGTAATGCAAAAATATTTTACCTCACTTATATGAAAATATAGATAAGTAAAATATCAAAAAATACATCCAAAAGTAGGTTTTTTAGTTAATTATGAAACTAAACAAATACTATATGGAAGGTTTATTAGATCCATAGATTAATCTTAATGAGTGTATAACTGGTTACCCTATTTTTATATAATTTAAATAATAATAGGATAATCCAAGATAATTAATCTATATTTTAATATGTGAAATTCAAGAGTAAATATAAATGTAACTAATTAAGATTGATTTCATAATTAAATTTACTTTTTTTTTATTAAATTGTCTTTTTTTCACATGGTCACTAATGTAAATATTTTTGTAAAATTTTTATATGGGTGTGTGTTTAGGATAATGTTATTGTCCTAGGATATTTTATTTCTATATGGATATATTTTACTATGTGCATACTTGATATCTATTTATATATGTGATATTTGACCATTGAATACATGCAAAACTTCAAAAATAATCATGATTAATTAAATTTTAGGTCTAATTGTGAAAAAATTCATAAAAATTGAGGATGTATAATTTAGTTGAATTGAAACCAATCACTCTCGCAGGTTTCCTATGTATCAAATAATTTGAATATGGAATTCAGGTGACATGTGTTATTTAAACTTAGACTAATTGTGTAATTGTGTTATTAATCTATATGAATTCACCTATAAATTTGTCTTTAATATTGATACTGGTTACTCTTTACCTACATTTATGTTCTTTAGACTTTGGTGGTGACTACTCATAGCGACTTTGTTTTCAATTAGGAAGAGTAGATAAGATTTTATCAATGTGTTATATTTTATTGATCAATACTTTAAAATTACATATCGATAATAATATTGATCTTGATTTTTTTTATATGCACACAATTGCATATTTTCACACACTACTAACACACCATGTGAATGTGATGAACTATGGTAATGATTATATTTTGAAAAATAAATTTTTATATGAAAGGGATGATATTGTTAGCCTTAGGAAAATAACACTAAGATTATTATGTGAGTCTAACATTACCATCTTTGAGAATTGAATTTAAATTTTGTAATCTATAAATATATGATTATGGAATTATACTAATTTATCATAGACAAGGAGATTATATAGGTTATTGGTAAAAATTTAAAATTAAATGAGATAGTATGTATGTTTGTGCAAATGGAAAACAAGAATTGTTTGGAGATGAAAAAGTCATGAAGGATAAGTGTCTCTCAATATTGACATTTTCACATGTAAAATACCACAATTTAACATCTGCACTAATATTTTACTAGTTTCAATACCTAAAATTAATACTACATGATGTATAACTTTGTGAATGAAATAATATTTGTCATAAGGAAACATTTTCGAAATAAAATATTCATATGGTTATAGATTCTGTATTTAATTTTGATATTTTATCATACATGGCTAGTTTCGTTAGGTATAATCTAATACAAATTAATACTAAATATCATGACAAAATAACATTTACCATATCAACCAATTTTTTTGGTTGTGTGGTCATTCCCTTTGGATTTATTAAAATAGAAGAAACTACCAAAAGGATATGACACACATATTAAATGAGTAGAAACATAAAATTATTGATGATTATGTTGATGATTTTATTGAAAAATTGAAACATCGATAGGATCATGATATATATTTACAATATATATATATATATATATATATATATATATATATAATAATAATGTAAACTAAAATTTAAAAAAAGTGTATTTCACATATATGCAGGGAAGTTATGCAGGGAAGTTATTTAAATAAGGTCAAATATGTTATAAACATTCCTCCAAAAACATTATTGAATCAATTTTGATTTTTATAATGAAGGATTTAAAAAATAAGATGTTTTATGGCCGAGTTAGTTGATATGACTTAACCATTTATGTCATTACTAAATGAATATACAATAAACGATCATTTAACTAAATGTAGACATATTACTAGGAATCCAGACTTATGGTATTACCATTTATGGTTTTATAATTATTGAAGTTGGATTTACATGTTACTATTATTGGTTTTTAACGAGTGGGATAACAAATTCCAATATTGTTATTATTCATTTTAATTAGTGTGATATTGGATTCCAATATTGTTATTATTAGATTTCAAATTCTAGTGTGGAATCAAATTACAGTTATATCATAAATATTTTTTACCTTTAACTTCATATTTAGGGGAAATGGACCAATATTTGATCATAGTAAAATAGTTTAAATGGGTCCTAATAATTTACATAATGTGCCCTAATAGTTGAGTTACTATTGCCTAATTAAAGTTATTATAGTAATGTTTAATATTTATCAAAATTTTAATATATTAACCAATCACACCATGATATGAAATATTTAAAAATACTAGTGAAACATTGTAAAACATACTTATTTTCACCTTGTACAAGTATTGGACAACACTTTTTATTGCCCATGTGTCCAATGTGAAACATACTTATCATTATTATAAATAATTTTATGTAAAATGGGTAAGTGCCCATTCTTCACTAGACAATAATAGAGGAATTTGTTGTTCATATTATCAATTTAGACTTCATTATTATTATCTAAATGTTTAGAATGGTAATGTTCCCATTATATCCAAGATAATAATATAGTCATCTATTCTCATATTATTCCTATAGACTTGTGCAGTATGGGAATGTTACTATGAAACCAAATATGGTTACTACATACTTTAATCAAAATCTCAAAATACATACTTTATGTGCTACTATATTCCTAAAAACAATTAATGACTTCATATCCACACTGAAGTGCTTAAATGCTTTATATAATGTATATTTATTGATTATAATGTGTAGGGAAGTCACTAATATGAAGGGAATATAAATAGCTTTTGTAACTTGTTTTATCCATGTTTTATTAGTAATCAAATAATCCTGATACAATGCTTCAAATTTTTGTCTTATATAAGGTTTCAAATATTTAAGCCTCATCTTTTTAGAAACATATACATTTATCAATGGATTGAATTATTGTATAAATAATTTTTTGTTTGTGAAAATGTGAAACTATTTAGATACATTTTAAATCAATGTTTAAATTTTTTACTTTCATGCCACATAGTACATGATATCTTCATCAATAGCAGACCTAGTCATAATTTAATTTTAAATCCATAAAATCACATGTCCATATAATCTATTTTTATTTTATATTTAACATCTGATCCCTAGTGTGTTATTATATTATTAGTATAAAAAGGTGTACGTATGGAGATATAAAGTAGACTAAAAGTTTTGATAGATCCATGTATTGTTTTCATGCCATGTTGAGAAAAAAATATACCTCAATGACTCCATATATATAATATGACCCAATTATAAAATTTAATTTTTTTTATAGTTAAATTCTTCACAACCATATCTTCCTTGAATAAATAAATTTTATTGTGTTTTGAAAACATATATCATCAAATTGTTACTTTAGAAACCCAAAGCCTATAGTGTTGCATCACTATTAGCCCATCTCCCATGAAATTAAGTACAATAATTATAATAAATGGAAACTATTTGAAAATGTTTGGATTACATACTTTAACATTAATTAAAATATATTATTATCTATACACAATTATGAAAATAACTATTATAAAAAAATATTAATCTTACATTCTTATTTAATAAATAATATGCTTACCCCCTTAACGGGTAGATAGTAATAATCTTGAATAGAATGAGGCATAAAATATTTAATAAAAGTTGGTGAAATAGAACCAATCAATATGAATATTGAATTCATGTCAAAAAAATATGGTACAAATACAAAGCCATGTTCTTGGATCCTATTTTGGAATAAAAATTTTAAAATACCAAAATATTTGTCTAAGATGATATCAAAAATTTATTTATGACATTTAATATTTTAAAATTAGTATTCATTACCCTATTCAATTAGTGAAAGGTATGATTCAATGGTCTCGTGTCTTTTTTCAGGAATCTTAATTGATCCACATTTCTATTTTTGTTTGGTGTCCATTCCCACATGAAATTATACACATCAATGTCTTGTTCAATTTCATCTGATTTGATTCATGTTTTACTATGTTAAATAACCCCAATCTAATGCTTCACCAAATTCTTTCCCTAAAGTTTTCTAATATTGAATCCTCACCTTTTTATCCATATTCTCACCTTTAAATATTACCATCTATCCTTCGTATCTATATATTTTCATTTCCAATTATTGGTCATACTATAAGCATCTATCCCACATACACATCCATAAAATGGATTGAATTTTTTTTTATATATTCAAAAAATAGGCCTAACTTAAATATCATTATTACTTGACATATGTTGATTAATGTAATATTGTCTATGGAAATGAATGGATCCCATTAATTGTTCATATATGTCATTTTATTGAATTATTTATGGCCAAAACAAATATTTCACATATTACTACAATTTACGAATGGTCTATCTAAACCACATAAACCATTTACCCAATATATCATATTTGGAATCTAGTATTCTCTACCTCCACTGATTGCACTTTTTCCCTGTTAAATATATGATTTTATTCCCTTTTTGAGATCTTCCATTTCTTTGAGTTTTTTTAAAGGTGATATATGAGGTTTCCAATATATCAATTTTGGTTTGACATTATCCTTTGTATGCCAGATTAGGATTGGATGAGACCATTAGAGATCTTTTATTGTTGCTTTATATTCCATCATTGGTACACCATTCATAACATAGAATCTAAACATCTTAATTTTGATAATATCCACTATATTGTGGCTTTCATCCAAAAAGTGTGGCTCCATGAAGGATTTGAAATCATACACTTCATCAGTAAGGTATACAATCAATGTTCTTGACCCATCTTGGCATGTTCTATGGGTGTCCATGATATGTGGAAAAATAAAAGTGTCTAGTTTCAATAATGATTCTACTAATATGCCAAAATTCCCATCTATATACTCATGCGTGTTCCCCATATGGGGTAATCTTACATACACAATGTTGGATACCCATCTCGGTGTTAACATTGATGTACATGAAAAAAAATGTATGATTATTGTTGTCACCCAAAGCATTATTCACTTTCAAGTGGAGGATTGATGGTTATTTTTTAAATGATGTATTTGTACTAGGAACACTATTAATTACTTCACCAAGGATATTTTTTTACTTTTACCCTTTAAACTTATCATGCATTTTATTTTGTATGATAAATACCCATATTCATTAGTGATGCATTTTTCAAGATTCCTGAGACACAAATGCAATGATGTGAATGTGTAGTTTATTCCACATTAAAAAAATTGTAGGAAAATCTGGACAAACCCCTAGTCTTACATCCATGTGTGAGCATACCAATCAAAATAACTAAGAGGTTAATAACAATACTTGTTGAATTTGATTTTTTGCCCATCCTTGGTAGGGAAGTTTTCATTTTGTCCATTTTATCATGAATAATGCTCAATAATACCTAATTTTTTTCATATTATTGTAGGGAGTAATAATTTACATGATAAATTTGAATTTATTCATTATGTCATGCTTGTTCCTCTTCATGTTTTGAAAGCCATTTTGGGCATGTGGTGGATCAGTGATTATTGTAAAGATATTTACAATCATCAAACTCATAGAATAAGTTATTCTTTGCAATCAAAATAAGTTTAAATAATGTGGTAGTTATTCTATTGAAACATTAATTTGACACTATTGGAAGTTTAAACAACTCGAGTTACTTGTTACAGTTATTTGACATTAAAAAATGGATATAGAATGCAAGAAAAATCCTTTGAGAAAATTTTATTCCATCATCTCCAACATAATGAGTGAAATTTAAATAAATATCTAAATTTATCTCAACAATTTTTAATATGAAATTAACTATTGTGATGGTATTTTACATTTCTTTCTCTTTCTTAGTGTTACCATTTACTACATGCATGGGACCATATATCCAGTCTACTTTATGATAATATAAGGTGTTCCTCTTATACTCATAATTTTTTTACCATGAATTTTAATTGACATCCATCAAACCAAATTTAATTTCATGCACCTCCATAGATTTTTCACCCATGTTAAATATGGAATTTTCTATTAATTAAAATAACACAAAATTATTTTTGTCTTCTTTATTCATGAATCTAATTTTTTGCTTTAGAAATTTCACTGAAGTTATGGGAATTTTTAGAGATAGTCAAACTTGAAACAATGAGTTTTCTCATTAACCACTTCATCCAAAATAAAATGACCATTTTTAAATCTTCATCAACATTTTGATTTAACGAATTGGGTAGAGGGCTTTTCAATTTTTAAAATTTTTGAGCATTGTAATGTCTTATGATCACTTTTTTGGAATGATTTTAATTAGTGGCATTAAAATAAAGTGGATATACCATATATGTTTTTAATTATTATAATTCATGCCACATGTTCACCTCAAACTCATCTGGGACTTATTTGAATCTCACATATAGAGGAGAATTGTTTATGTTGGGCAATTTCCTAGCAGGTCATTTTATGAGAAATCCTTCAAATAGGTAGAATCCTTTATATGGAGGGATGAATACACTATAAATATTCACAGAAAAGGTATTGTAATATAATACCTTAAATTATATCATGTATCATTCAATTACATTTTTAATTTTCCCCTCTATAACATAATTTCTCACAAATGAGCATACATGTATAAATTTGGTATCAACTCCCTTGAACATTAAATTGTGTTAACCAATAGATATAGGGTCATAAAATTCCAATTGATAACTACTTTTATTAACCATAAGGGAGCTTATTATTTTCTATAAAAATAAATGTTTAATTGTCCAAGATTTTAATTTATTGGGTTTTAGTAAGTTTGATCAATTAGAACATAAATTTACCATATTTTCAAGAACTACACAAACCATCAAGGGTCCTAATCCCTCTTCATGAATATTATGATCTTATATAACTTGATTTACAAATTTTTTGGCTATGTCATCATCAATTCTATAATATTTGTGTTGATATTGACATTGTCTATGAAAAAATGAATTCTATCTTTACATCCTATATAATTGATGGTGTTTCATGTTCATCTTGAGAAACTCCATATTATATGGCACTATAGTCCTCCAAGTCAATAAAAATATAATCAGTATGAAATATGGGAATGGATAGATCTACAAGATTTAAAAAATCACTCTCTCTCCATGGAATGTAGTATCATTTTTTTTAATAATTAATAAATTTTTAAATCCATCAGCTAACTAAGTCAATTGTACATTCCCATCTAATAATATGTCAAAAAAGACAATAGAAAATTGCCTTCCCATGTCTATAAAATGTAGTATCCTTATGCTTTGATAAACTATACTCTTTGTAACTTTGGTGTATTTTGACAAAAAGTCCACATGCTTATCCTCTCCAAATGAAAGAGACTTTGATTCTATAGTATAAATAATAAATGTGAGATCAAAGTAAAAATCTATAAAACCTTATCAGATACAATAAGTAAATGTAAATGTGAGATAAAATAAAAAATGTAGAATAATTATGAAATGTAATTTAAGTCTCATGTACTAAGGATCTGTGAATTGCTATAGATAAATCTATACTATATAAAATTAAGAAAATGTGATCAAGGTGATATGTAAAATATGATCTAAGAATGTTGTCATGAAAAGAATGGGACATTGTCATAATTAAGTATTAATGGTTACAAGTAAATTTGAAACAATTGTAAATATTGAGTAATAACATAAATATTGGTAAATTGGATGGGATCCTTCCTTACCCAATCATGTTTAGATGCCAAACATTTGAAATCTATTGATTGAATTATGAGAATAAAAAATTGACTTTTGCCAACAACTTCAACAGCTATAAGTGTCATCTAAAAATATATAGTTAACCATTAAAAGATGGCATAAACCAATATAAAACAAATAATAGTTGAATTTGATTTTGTATATTATAGATGTATATATTAGTCACATTAATTAATAAATAAAATAAAATTGGGAGTTATTCTCAATCAAATCCACGTTTCCCCCTCCTACATTTGCCTCCCTAATCTTTGAGAATTAGAATTCCCCCCTTGATATTTGAAACCTAGACTTGAATATGGATTAATCATAAGTAAAATAGACCAATCCACATAGACATTAGATTAAACTAAATCAACAACCCCAACTAGTAGAGGTGTCATAATCAAAAACTATGAATTAACAATTAGAGTGGCTTATGTTATAACTCTAGGATTGTAAAATAGCCACACAACTAAATCTAAATCCACCCTATGGGGGATTAAAATAGTATCTAAGATGAAAATTAAATATATCATTATCTAATGGTACTCCATTAACATCCTCAATTACTTGTTAGGAAAAATTAAACTTTATGGATCTATACAAATAGAAATTGAGGATGCCAAAAGGATCTTAACTTTTTTCAAATAAAATCAATATCACATATTTATAGAGAAGGTAACAAAGGGGTGGATAACATGGCAAATATTACTTTTTTATCCCCTATTTTAATCAATGGTAAAATATACAAGACTTACTATGTCATACAATTTATAAACACCCTAATTTGGTCAAGTAACCACAAGTATTACATACTTTATTACTCTTTCACATCAGGGTCTTAGTGATGGTTATATTCCTTATTAAATGGTCATATTGAGTCTTTTAATATTTATTATGTCTTATTTTCCCAAGTTTTGACACTCAAAATAGTCATGTGTCACTGTTTCCCAGTTTAAGGGGCCCTTACACTGTCATCCCTAATTTTCGCTTTATTATAAGCCTTAGGAAATTAGCATTACCTTCAGGACAATAGAGCCAAATGGTGCTAGTGTCCAATTTTGGATTAAATGTTTGATGGTCCCTTTCACTTGTGTTTGAGTCCTATCCCCTCTATGACCCTTCTCTTATAATTTTTTACATCTTTTTCATGAATTATTGGCTAGTGAACAAGTTATTATATTCAAAACAAAGATCATCCTACATAAATAGCCTCATAAGGCATTTTACATCTAACATTTTATAGTCACCTAAAAGTGGTAATTGTATGATAAGAGTGTCACTTGAGTTACCCTATTCCTATTTTAGCCCTAGATTTATCCTAGAGCCTTAGAATTACTTTTCTAGTCATTCAACTAGCCATAGTCACCCAAATCCAACCAAAGTGTAGTCCTAGGACTCTCCTCTTAGATCCCAATCCAAGATTATTATTAGTATATATAAAAACATTAACACCACATTTGGGACACTAAAACTATGTGGTGTCAGTGTTCCCAATAGGGTGTTATTATCCCTATCCCTAGATCTTCCTAATAGATACTTTTTAAAATGTATACCTCTCTTAATGTTAGCCTAAATATATTTTATTTTCCTCAAGAGTAAAATAGCTTTATAAATACAAATATAATTCATCTATATTCACTACATGGAAAATAGATGCAAAAGATATTCAAACTAAGGATAAAGTTGAGGAAAATAAAGGTATTTTATCCCTATTTTACCCTACTTATACATACTACCATTTTAAATAGACTTAAACCCAATTTTTAAACATTTCAAATCTAAATCACATTCAGGGCATATAATGCCACTCTCATTATAACATTCACTTGCACTTTCATTAATCACTAGGTGGGATAACTACATTAGACTTGATCCCTCTTTGGAGTATTGGTATGTAGGCAAATCTCCTCATAACAGAGTGTTGACGATGTCTAGTCCATCCTACTAACAAACACACAACTATTTATCATTCCATATTTATTATGAGTAGGTTTTTCATAGTAAATCATGTTTTGAAAGCACAACACAAAGTTTCAAGTTTTTTGCATGCAAGAATAAGACCTACAAACATAATCATAATGCTCCCAAAAAATAAGAAAAATCCTACAAATGGGACACAACCTCCACCTAGAGTACACTACACAAACATGGTGATATTATCCATTTTGGTCTATCAAGTGAGCATAAGAACAACATAATCCTACTGATAACACTTAGAACTAGCTAGATCTCAAATTTTAGAACCCAAATCATCCATGATAGTTGATTTTGAGATAAACAATTATTTAATCCTATTTTTGATATTTTAAAAATTTAACAAAAGTCAAATGTTAAAAAAAATCAACACTTATGTATTGTTGTTTATTTGAATGATTTAGACATCTTAACCCTTTAATCTAAACATAAGTTTTCCATATTAAAACCCTAAAAATTTAAATCATTTGGTGAACCTGTCTTACTTTGAATATTGCTTCAAACCCTATCTTGCGTTCATTCAAATTTTGTACCATAAATTTATGATTAGATACTTATAATTTTATAATTTATTTTGGACAACCTAGATAAATTAAAGCAGATTTATATTACGGTTTCAATTTATTTTACACATAATTTCAATTTATTGTAAAGAAACCCTAAATTCAAAAAACCCTAACCCTAAAAACACTTAGGGTTTGTATCCTTTTCTATCTATACTTAGATTTTTTTTCCAAAACTCAGATTTTAGATTCATATATCTTCAAATTCATATAATCATGATCATAATGACATAATAAATCAATAATTTTTTTTTCCAATGTCTAATACTTTCATTTAAATGATTGTTCCCTTTAATTTAGAATGGAATTAGAAAAGACATAAACACATGTATAGACGATGATTTATATCAATTAAAATATATGTCATTTCTCATAACATGTTATCTTTCTCTTATATAGGATTTCATTAACAAGAAAACATATACAAACATAGAGGATATAACACATAAGTTAATGCTTATTTTTCAAGCTTTTATGCCATATCTTATGTAGAGTAAATAATCTCATTCTCTTCCTTATATCCATGAGTGTGATATCTACTTTTCCTATAAATAGGTACATGTGATAATTATTCCATGAGATGAGTTAGCCTAAAAAAATGTTAATATTCCCCACACTCAGCCTATTCATACCTCCTCCATATAGGGTGTGTGCCTACATGTTCAATAAAAAATTGTTAGGGTTTGCCCTTGTGAGACACTATGTGATCAAATTATCAGTATGAGAAAGATAACTAAAGGTTTAAAAAATTAGAATAAATTATTACATAAATAGATTATAACATTGTAAAATCAATTTACAAGATAAATTCCTCTAGGGAACAATAGTGTAAACCACATATATGCATTTTCACCTAGCCAAATTATGGAAAACAATGTTACATATCCAAATCATATATCACAACCAAGTACATCTGTAAATAGTGATTTAAAAAGCATTCAAAAATCAAATAATAGATGTAGTTAGATAATAAGGGACATGATTAAATCTATGCTGACCAACATACCTCCTCTACACCCAATGAGGAGATCTATATATTTTTATGCATAACATTAAATGTATGGGCACCACAATGATTCATGTTTATCATTGAAAGTGAAAATACGACAAATAATTTATGTACATATGACTAACACAATGACACATCATCCACACAACATATAATGGCACATCCACTAATTAAAAGAAGGGTCAAATTTAGAAACTGTACAAAAATAGATACCAAAGCATAACTTATACCAACCAAATGTTCCAAAAGAACAATTACAATAATAAATAGTACAAAAATCACATATAAATCAAGCAAATCTACATCTCTAAAATGAGGTTAAATTTTTAATATGGTAAGTGTTTGGTGAAAATTATCTATACTAATATATTATCATGTTCAAGGTCTAGGCAAATAGGCCAAAGGAATCACCTCTCCTATTTTAGTAGTAAATAATATTAGTCAACAAGGTTTGGGGTTTATTAAAAATCCTAAGGCACATCAACAATGGATATAGTCTATCAAGGCAATATATATAGATACACAATAATATTATATAAAGATCAATATCTTAAGTTGTAGATTCAAAAACATGTTTAGCTAACATGCATTCTTAAAAAGGGATTTCTAGTAAAAGAGAATCCATAACACTATATGTCTATAATAAGCATAGTTTCAAAGGTAAAAATAACAATCAATATTCAAAACCATAATTTAGAATAGTTAACTCCACATTATGAGGTAATTCCATTAAACACACTAGGTTATTATGATTTTGATGATGAACAATATTCAAATTCCTACTGCAATAACATATAACTACAACATAGAAATCAAACTACACAAGAGATTATCATTCCTATTTTTGACACAGCTCATCATGATAGCAAGTCTCCCATGAGACTAATTGGTTAGTATGGTTTCTATCCTTGTACATAATTTTATAACAAAAAATTATATAACATGTCAAAATATAAAAACATTCAAAAATTTCAAAAACATAAACATTTATAGATTCCATGCATTTCCATGTTTCCACATATTCTATATTGTTAGATATTCTAGTATAGTCATTTTTATCATACACATATTCTTTAATTATTTTTGTCTAGTGATTTTAAATTTTAGATAGGACTCTGGTCCACTATGTTGATCCAAACCATCTATCATCAACCCATTGGGGGAGTTTACATCAATCCATGTTTATACATTTGATAGATATTGTCATTTGGGGGCATATCCTACACAATTTTTATAAATAGGTTATATATTACATTCTATACATTATAGTTTACACATTGATTTATATTGATATTGATCATTACTATTCATTTCTTAGATATTCTTCCAACTATCACTAGTTAGACTCAATATATATGAATCCTAGTATCTTCATATATTTGTACTACAAAAGTATACATGCTTTCATTTATAGTTTTCTTATATTATAATAGATTGTGTTTCATATGTTTCTTCAAATTTTTATAGCATTTAAATATTCCATAGTTCTTTGGCTTTACACCACTTCTTTGCTTATAAGCCTTGGACATGTGCTCATGTCCCTTGTGTGTGCTTCCCTAATTCTATATATAGACATTTTAACATGACCTTCTATGTGGGTCTATGCCAAATTGATTGGTTCTTACATATGTGGAGATTTATACATGTCCTTGTATGCTTTCATTATCATATTTAGTGACATGTGACCATGTCCCTTGTATTTTGGCCCCTTGGTTTATCTTTTACATGCCTCATCTACTTGTATGTTTGCTTCCTTGTATGATTATACACTATAACACTTGTATTTTATTATTACACACACACCAATTTTTAATTCCATGAAGCAACTCATGCATCTACCCTTCCTAATTGAGAGCTATGATGGACATCTTACTCCATCCACCTATGTAGTTAAACATATTTTATGCTATACACATTGATTACTTCTCTCTTTACACCCTTATGTAATGTTATTTTTGAATAATTTGACCACAAGTCAAATTATGGAAACCCCATATACAATTAAACCTTTCATAGGGTCCTAAAGGGTGTAAAATGTGTTTAATTTTCATAATGAGGTCATTTATAATGTGTTTTATCTTTGTCATAGTTGTATAGTTGGCATTATGTCATTTAAAGTTCAATTTTAAGTCATTAAGTTAACATGTATGGGTTTCCCATGGAGAAAAAATGTGCCCAATTTTATCTAGCATCTTTCATGTTAGATTATTGTCAGATATGGACATCATGGACTGATAACTATAGTTTCAACATTGAAAGTGAGAAGATTAGGTAGTTTATGTAGTTTTTAGTTCTTGTAAAACACATATAGTAGATTTGTCATGTGGGAGGACTTAAATAGTGGCTCTTCATGTCCCCTAAGTCTATTTCCATTCTTTAAAATCTTTGACATACTTCGAAATGGAAAAATGTTGTTCTATATTTCCATCACTCTCCTTTACAAGTAAAAATGGTCAACCAGTCTTCCTTTGGTATGGATAGTAGGAGTTGAGTCAGATAAAGTGAATTTGGTGAATGATAACACTCTTTTCCTTCTAAAAATTAACGTAAATATTTTTAGGATTGGTGCATCATACTTCATAAACCATTTTTGAGAAAGTATGTGACTCTTTTCTTCTTTCCTATCCCTAACACTTCAAGGTTTATTATTTGTTTGAATGGTTATGTGAAATTAAAATTGTGTAAGTTATATTATGAGTAATTACCACCATTATAATGTGTTTCTTAGTCTATTTGGACATGTGAACATAAAATATTGGTCCTAGACTTTTTCATTTTCCTAGTTGGAAACTACATCACAGTCTATATACAAGTTTCATTAATTATATAGGGTTATCTTTTATGTAGTGGTTTAAAAATAGAGGTAACATGTTATGTTTTTCTATCATATAATATTGGTTAGTCTCTACTAAGGAGGTTTGATCTCAAATTCAAATCTTGATGGAGTGAATAGCTAGATCATTGCACACTATTATTTTTGTTTATGATTGTCACCTACAATTTAGTAAAGATAACCCATTAACTAGTTTAACATGATAATAATACTCCCAAGGTGGAAAAAAATGAGTTTTATAATTTAAGAATTTTAAAAATTGGTTTGGATAAACAATCTAACACACACTATCTTATATCATATAGTAAAACCTACTAGTGGATTGAATAGTGGCTTGAGTGCAATCTACAGAGGCATGAATATGATGAAATGAAGATATTGAAAATTATTTAGACCTTAGATCATATATAATAATGGATAAGAGGAAATTATGATAAAATCTAAGTCATATTGTGTTAGATAGACATAAAACCTTTCCCTCAATTTGAGAAAGTTCCATAGAGAGATATGTTACCTTATTTTATACGAATAAGGTATATGCTTATATAAAAAAGTCATATCTTGGTAGGTATCTTTAGAAATGGATAGGTCTTGTGGTTTAAATCATGTATAAAAATCATATTATAAACAACCTGACTCAATAAAGTGGTATCTTGAATAAGGAAGAGTGGTGTTTGGGTGGTTTCTAAATCAGGAAGGTTTTAACCTATGACACTTAGAAAACACTATTCTAATATGACTAAAATCAATCAAGAATACAATGACATATGGTGTTGAGTGAACGTATAGTTTATAAATATGAGATGAGCTTACATAAATAATTAAACACAAATAATTCATTAATGATAACCTAAAGGAGTTTTCAATTCCTATCTAATGCACATCTACAACCATTTATAATTACTTACAATAATACTAACTCATGCCAGTATATTAAAGTAGGCAGCTTGGATGTGGGCAAAAGTGTATAGGAATAATATGAGTTAAAAATAGTTTAAAATGACTTAATTACATTATACTGACCTAATTCATGAATTTACATTCCTAAAAATAAACCTTCACATATAGGAAGCCTCAAATTTCTATTGAGATATACACATATAACTTACTATAGTCAACATAGTTCTTAGAGCAGCCTAGAAAAATATAAGAGATGTGGATCAGAAGGGTTGATAGAGATATAAGGTGGTGAACATGTAGATAATATTCACATAGTGATGGCATCAAATTTATGAGGCTCTAAGAGTAATGAAATATAGAAAATTTTAAGGTTTCTAACTTTAGGCTTAGTCAAACCCTAACCTTGTAGATAATCACTAAGCTGAGAATCTAATTTAGGATGTTATGATGTTGATTACTCTAGAGAGGTAATATAGATATTAAAATTTATACATATTAATCATATCATTATATAGTCCTATTTTTGCAAGGAAAATATTGGAAATTCTCTCTATTTTATCTTAAAGAAAGGGCACTCCCAATCATCATTAAAATATAGGCTTGGTCTGTAGATGGTAAGAGTATGACATCAAGAGTATTTATATGTTGAATAATGGTTTTTTATTTTTGTTTTAAAATGAAAAAAGGAGGATATTACATCACATTCCTAAGAAATCACTCAAAGGTGGTTACGATAAACTAAACGATAGTTAGGCCTATTAAGCCTAGACTAGGCGTAAGACCTAATAAGGATTAATTTAATTCATAACACCAAATTATTCTTCCCACATAGTTAAAAACCTTTATGGGAATTTATAAGGTTTATTGAATCTATTTATCTACAAATTAATATCATAAAGAGGTCATTTTGGACTAAAAACACTCCAAGGGAACCTAGAATGTACTCTATAGCTTGAGAGACCATATTCAAGCACTCATATATGTACATATTGATTACAGAGTGACCCAAAGAGTTGGGGATATTTAAGGAATGTCATGGGATAAAACTTATTGATATTTATTGGGAGTATTAATGTCTAATATTTATGAATAATTTATAAGAGTTTAAACCATTAAAAACCCTCCTAAACCCTTGTCTACAGCCCAATGGAGGAAATACAAATTTAGATGCATTAAAAAGAGGTCAAATAGATTATAAATGGTTTTTGACTTTGGTAATAATGTCTTAGTCTCCATCACATCAAATTGGTTTGTACCCTACTTGTACAGACAAGCCTAACACATGGATTTTTGCAAGGATTTGAATTGTTTTATAGGTGTAGAGGAGTTTTAATGGATGAAAAACATTGAATGAGGTATATATGCCTATTAAAACTCTCTATTATCACCTCTCAGATAATTTAAGTTCAAAAGGTCTTATGATACATAGTTCACTTTAGGCAGTCTTGGACAAGCATTGAAACAAAATAACTGCCTAGTGAGAGGATGAGAAGTTGGTTTCTGGATATTTTTAAGGTCTAAATCCTAGAATGGAATGCATGGGTATTTTATAAAGGTGTCATAACACATATTAAATGGATTTTTTTGAGTAATTAAATGTCATTTTTGGGATAAATGTGAAGAATGAGGCCTACAAGACCAATAAATGATTGTAGGTGGTGAGGACAAGAGTCTAGAATATGGCTTGTAGCTAGGGATGCATCTAATGACTATCATGGCACGTTTACAATACCCATAAGATATTTCACATGGGTAAAAACTCCATAGTATAGTTTCAAGTGGTCAAAATATGCCTAATCATGAAGGTAGTTTTAATAGGGTAGTTAAAGGGTCTTAATGCTAATTTGAGGATTTTGTATGCTTTAAATGGACACTTGTACAATAATACCTTATATACCTATTTTATTAATTTAATTATCATAGAAATTAACTATTTTTCATACCTTAACATGTGGAATTGTGACCCTTGAACTTCATTTCTTCTCTCTCTTCTCACATGTTCTATAAATATAAGCTATTTTAACTTTGTAAAAAAATATGCACCTAGTATGAAAGATCCCTACTAGTTTTATATTATACTTTTCCTTTGAAAAAAGAATTAAAATATGGTTTTTATTTCATGAATTTATTTTCTAAGTGTGTGAATTGATGCATAGTGACGTGTCTAGTGATAAGTATATAAACTTTCCTTCTCTTTATCCTTTCTTATTTAGTGCAAGTAGTTCTCACTCTAATAGGTCACATGAAGTGTAGATAGTGTGTTTGAATATATTCAAGTGTAAAAGTATCCTTGGTGTCTAAAATATAACCTATGGTTCACTCATCTTGAGTAGGTTAATTCATATCACCTCCATGTTTGAAACACTAATGTTATATCGATTTAGGAGTTTAAGACTAGTGTTGTAGGTCATGTTTCATAGTGCAATGGTTTGATATTCTAGTGGACATTGTTTTTTTGTATCACCTTAGTATATTATTTTATTTTCATGTTATTTATATCCCCTTTTCATCCAATCAAGTATTTAGTGTAGGTGATAATCAAGCAAAGAGCAATCTAGGGAGTTATCCCTTAAACTTAGAGGTCTACCTCTATCATAGGTAACCCATAATCCTAGAGGTATTCCAATGTTACCCAAATATTATATTAAGGTTGAACAATAAAATACAAGGTTCAAGATTTGTGACAATAGTTTTGACATACCCAATGGGAGAATTTGCCTAAAGGCATCTTCTCAAGGTGAATACTAATCTTGACTACATCAAAACTACATATGGTATTATACTAAACATTTAGTTACTCCATTAAATGTAATATCTAGTTGTTTACAATTTTTTATTAGTTATTATGTTCATATTATTGATGCTTAAAACTCTCATTCTCGACAAATAGTTTCTTATGAGAATATTTATAGATGTGGGACTGATTTTATGATCTGTGAAGTGACCTCTAGGATTTTAAAAGCTAACTCTTTGAATTAATTGGGGAGGAAAAGGGGAAGAAGGGAATGAAAATAAAACAAAATAAATCTATCTAAAATGATGCACCATAATTCTTAATGTACTCATTCATAATATTCCATAAAATATCTTGAACCTATACAATATTATAAATAATTTAAAATATCATATGCATGATTTAAAGCCTACAATATGAATAAAAATTCCAATGCTATAGAAGTACAGACCATAAATAATAGACATCAATTTATTCCATATAGATTGACATAGAACATCACATCATCTTCAATGTTAGGTAGAGAATAAAATACAAAAGGCCTAAAGGCATAATATAAGTTATTCAATCCTTCCTACGAGGGGCACCTGCTAAGGTTTTGAAATGAAAGACAATAACTATTACTATTTTTAGTAAAAATTAAAACTATTACAATGACTACTCTATGATACCAGCCATTAAAAATATTTTTTATTATCTAACTACTAGTCACCTAGAAATAAAGAAGCCTAAAATATATATAGGAACAATGGCACCATGAACAAATGACACTTGGAACATGACACCTATGATCATGATGAGTTTAGTAAAACTTAAATGGGTAGATTAGGCTCATGAGTGTAGATGGTCTTCAAATATTAGATATGGCACAACTCTGATGCCTCATGATTCTCATGACATTTTTAAGAAGCATTGTAGTGATGCCTATATCCCTCTAGATTGCCTCTATAATTATTGCTAAAAATAGGACCCACTTCCCTTGGACAATGTCCTAATTAAAAGATTTGATAGAAAAAAAATTGCCTTAAATAAGCATCATGATTCCATGTGGAAGGATCACTTTTTTATAGTTATACATACATAGTGGGCCCCACCTATATTTCTTCAACAAATGGAACACCTTAAATCTCTAACAAAAGAACCATTCACTCTTGAGGAGTGATATGAAGCCACATGGTGAGGTGGAATTACTCTTGGGTAAGTCATGAACTGTTTTGTAAAGAATGAACATTGGGGTGCCACATGGGACTAGTAGAAAGAGCCGAGACTTATCCATAACTTGGAAAAGAGGAGGTTGATACTAATACACCCAACTTGTAAAGCAAATCCAAGAAAAAATACTAACTACCCAAATTTTTCAAAATGTGCATTTGATCTGCAATTCCTAGTGACTTGTAGGGGAATGTGCCTGTGGATGGAAGAACCCAAAATTTTTAGATTCTCAGACCAGTCAAAGAAAAACTACAAAAAGGTGAGTTCTAAAAAACCTATAACTTATAAAGATATACCTTCAAAATCATCCACTCTTCCTCTATCACTTGAGTCTTGTTCTTTAGAGTCTTAGATTCTCTATCTCAATCAATTATCTCCTTGAAGGAGATGCTACTAAGACCTTGTATAACCACCTACATCTAAAACTTGAGCTAATTAAGAGGATGCAAAATTCTCT
This sequence comes from Torreya grandis, assembly GCA_037957365.1. Classification (NCBI taxonomy): domain Eukaryota; kingdom Viridiplantae; phylum Streptophyta; class Pinopsida; order Cupressales; family Taxaceae; genus Torreya; species Torreya grandis. The sequence continues at coordinate 1,560,152 of JARHVA010003711.1, forward strand.
CCACCTCAAATACATTTAGCACTTGACATAGGTATGTTAAGATGGTCTAGTCATTTTGCTTTGTGATCAAAATCTCTTTTATCTTGTCCTCTAAAAGGAACATGATATCTATGAGGAATTAGGAGGGGAGTCTTAATTGGACTAGTTATTCAATGTTTCCCTTCATGTCCTGAACCACTTTCTCTAAGGAATTAAAAAATGAATTTAATTTTGATATGACTTTCCTACATCTTAATAACTCATTAACCTTGACTATCACCTACCTTCTATTGGCTACCCCTATTGCCTAGATCATCCCATCCATCATACTATATAACTTCTAGACTAGGAGCTATGAAATTTGGACCTTGGGGGATACAAAGGAAAGGACCTAATCAATAGACATAATCACTTATTCACTTCATCATTATTATTCCATAATGAACCAAAGCATTGGATTCAATTTTGATGTTTTATTCTTTATCCTCTCCCAATATGACACATATAACTAATGAATCATTGGGAAGATGTATGCAATCTAGGAATAGATAGTGAGGTCATTATTTATATATTAGATCTATTATTATTTCTCTTATAACTCTTATTTCATCTACTATTTTATCTGTTGATGCATGATCATAGATTCCAAAATACTCTTATGGGTTTGTGTGAGCTCTAATTCCTTTTCCTACAACTTATTCTCTATGGCCTACTTTTCTCTTTTTAGTCCATAAATTTTGGCCTTTATCTCTACTACTTGGATTTGTAACTTGGAAATTTTGTAGCTTCCAATTGGAAGGTTCTATATGTGACACAAATATATAATTTGTATCTCATCTTTATGATCTCTGCATCTTTCACCTTGGCCTCTATGTTTAGGTGATGAATGCTACCCCCTATTTGAGACAAAATAAGTGGTACTTCCATTATTTATTAAACCATATAACAACTTAAGATTATTACTTAAGTTTTAAATACCTTCTTCATAAATTTTTATCCCTTGGTTAATGAATAGACTCCTTAAATGCACTAAAAACTCAAGATAGAATTTTAGGCAATGAACTATGTATGTGATAGTAAAAAATAACTATGTATTTCTTGTTTAAATGTCCTTTCCTTGATTATATAAATTGCAAAATGTATATTTACCTTGTAAAAATAATTATTTAGTGTCTCTCATCTTCATTAAACACCCTAGACCCTCGTTTATCCTTCATACACTCTACATTGTCTAGATTGTGCATCAAACCCTAAATGTGCTTTTCTGCATTGGGGTGATGCATGTAGGTGAATTTTCATATTTGGAATATAACTAAAATGTATAATACTCTCCTTAGGATATACATGATGATATATTATTGGAATTGACTCCTTCATATGAACTTGGTTCACAAACTAAGCTCTACCTGTATTTATTATGAACACCTACCCGTAGGTGCTTTTAAGACTAAAATTAGATTTGGATACATGTACAAAAACCTATTACAACTTAATTATATTATGGTTTGGGTTTTTGGTCCTTTTATTCCTATTTTTATAATAATAATCACCAAAAAACCTCTCTTTTAGCTCACAGTCCTATATAATCACCTACAAAGGTTGTAGATGCTCATATGGTCCTAAGAGGTCATACAGGCTTATTCACGTTATTTGGAGCTCACTAGGTCTATCATAACTATAGAGAAAAGTGTATATAGGATTAATTATTCATGTTAACCTCTAATTATCCATTTATATATACTTTGGCTCATGAATGAGCCCTCCACTACCTTGACTAAGACACTTCCCTTTTAGACCTTGTTTGTAGGTCACTTTAGCTCATTGAGACCTAGTCATGATGTGAAAAGAGCTTAATTTAAATCGTATAAGATCCTGTAAAATCTCTTTAAAATTTTAATATTCCCTTAGTGACCTAAACAACACCTAAACACTAATGCCAACTCACTATTAGAGGACCCCATTAGAGGTCAATAATGGCTCAATGTACGGATTATAGGTGACCATAGGACTCAAAAATAGTATTCCATCTTCTATAGATGATAATTATAGCATGAATTATAATATAAATCATTTTAAATCATCTACATGTGTTGGAAAGATATAGAATCATCAACCTTGAGTGCAAGGCCATTTTGAATTAGAGTCCTGTAGACATCATTGTCTATGTTTAGTGTTTTTATGGGTACTTTGAGGCTCTAAACTTTCATCATCTCCTCACTCTCTAATCCTAATATTTGGCATGAATCCTCTCTATGATATAGGTTTAAATTTTATCACAATAGGATGTATTAGTATTTATTTTAACCATGTCATTTACCTTTGGAAAATAGTTCTATGACCCTTATTTTTTGAGTTTATGGAACTTGGTCTCAAACTCAGTCATTGAATGCTAAAAATATTCTTCACTATTTATATACCCACTTAAAATAAAAAATAATAATTTTAATGGTCTCTTTAACATGTCAATACTTCAAGGAAAATCCCAAATTTTCTCAACACTCCTATACATATATTCTCAATCCTTTATTAGAATCACCTATAGGTGGCCCTTTTTTATATAAGGAATAAGGTTGAAAGCATGGGTAAGGTGTCTATTTTGTGACATATAGTAGTTGCATATTCTTCTCAAGACCTCAAAAAATACTAATATCATATTAAAGACCCTAATTACATTAAAATTTCCTCTATAACATGCTTGAATTTCATGAGATACATGTAGATGGGCATCAATGGCTGACATACTATATAAGCTACACATGACTACCATCATAGAATTTTTTGTATTATTTATAAGGATAAAATAAATATAAATACATAATAACATATCAAACACTCTTTATATTTCCATTATTCATCTATAATCATGCTTAGAGTTCTAAAACATGACTAAAATCGAGTGGTAGGTAGAAAGCTTACTATGAGTATGGCAATGGACTGAGAGTTTTATCTAAGCATGGAATTATGAGGATAAAAATGGAAAATATGTAGTAAATATGGACCTAATACATGGAAATACACCATATTATATTCACATGAAAGGCTTTATTTGGAATTCAAACTCTTGCAAGTGGACAAGTGACTAAAACTACACATGGTGGTATCTTCTTGCAAAGTGATCTATTTAGACTATCAAATCAACTTTAAAAATGAAAAAAAACATGGTAATAATTAAAGGAGTTGAAAATAATTTGACATCAAACACAGTAATTGATTCATATATAATTTCTCAAACTAAGGAAAACCCCATAAGGTACATAGATTAGTAGGCATATTTGAAAGGTCAACTTCTTAACAATAGTTCATAATGTTTAGGTCACGATTACTCTAAAAAAAAATATCAAATATAATCTAACTTAGTTTATAATATATCTCTAAGTTAATTCTACATGAAACCTCCTATGTTGATCGTACGAATTACAAACCTATAGATCACTTTTGTTTGCCAAGAAGGGTGGAAAAGGAGTAAAATGATTTTATCTCATGAATGACACTTTATAATTAAAACAAGTGTGTAATTTAGTATTTTTAAGTTTATTAGGAACTTCATAACCATTTACTATGTGGCACACTTCCTAAGGAAGCCATACAAGTGCCAAACTCTTCTTTTCCTTAAAAAAACTCCCCTTTCTTTTGCATAACCTGCCACCTTTCAGTTTGGTCAATTAATTAAGACCTATAAGGACACATGAGACATTAAATCTTTTATTTTAACCTTAATTATTCCCAATATATTTTTACAACTCATTAAATGCTCAATTTTGACCCCTAAAATGACTCAAAAGTACATGTTTGCTAATGAAATTGATGACCAAAGCTAATATAACATTGAATAGAATAAAATTACATATAATAAATCTTAAGAATAAATATTACACCCATTAAAACCTTTTAAAATAAAAATTTTACCTATGATTTTCCTAATTTGACATAAAGGTCAAATTTGGTAAATAAATTAGTGACTCATAGGGGTAGTATGCTTGTTATACTAACCAAATCAGTAGCCTTATTATTTCAATGGGATTAGGGAGTCAATTTAAATTTGATAAAAATAAAGAAACATTTTACCATGAAGATAAGATGACTAAGTACCTCTACCACACAATGTAAATGACACATATAAAATAAGATAATAAACTAATAAGACACACACACACACACATGTGATCAAGGAAAGTAGGGGAATCTAAAATCAAACTATTATGCACAACTAGAGACTAAGAATAACTCCTTTATATGATTAATATTAAAACATATTTAATCATCTTCATGGTGAGATGAAATATAGTGCTAAGCATGCTTCTCGTTGGATTGGGTGCTTTATAGATCAGACCTATTCCTTAACACTTCACTTGAATTTTTCTCAGGTAGGTCATCCTCAAATAGGTCTAAAATTTATATATATTATTCTCTAACATGTTCATATACTTCATACTCTTACCAAGTATTCATTTCATGGTTCATTTTTATTTCCTTAGTTGGCATGGTGTCAAGAGGAGTAGTTTAATGTTCCTTAAAAGATTGAGGCCAATAGGAGCTTGTTTCATACTTAAAGATCTAATGTGTTTATCCCAACTACTTGATAATATGATATCAAAGTTTTATGACTTAAAACATATCATCATCAAATTCATATGTTTCTTGAAAGGATGGATTTGAAAGGTTTCTTTTCATTTACATACTTACTTAAGTGCCAAAGATGCCTTCTCCATCTTTGAAAAAATCATAGCCTCCTTGAAGAGGACTATATCGTACTAAATTTAACTCAAAAATATCATCCCAATACTAATTAATAACTTGTACTTATCCATTTATGACATCTTTTAAAGTGATAGAAGAATCAATGACCATTGCTTCCTCTTTGCCAAAAGGAAGACATTCTTCTTCATCAACCTAATAAAAAATTTCCACACAAAACATCACCGCTTCTTCATCACTTAGGACCTTTTGATGTATCTATGTTTTCATCTAAAACTTTAAAATATGAATTTTATTCTTATATTAATATTCTCCATTTATTTCTCCTTCTTTGTATTCTAAGACTATGCATTTTGAAGTCATGTGACTTAGTCCAATGAGGTTGCCAAGGAGTCAGACTTTATTCAAGTAAAAGTTATAAGTTTTTGTCAACCATATGCTCCTATTTAATCTCCCATACCATAGTTCCATATTAAAAATGGTGATGGTGTGAGGACAAGATAAACTAGTTGGTGGATGTAGCACATAAAACTCAAAATTAGATTGAGAGTGAAGTGTAGGGGATTATTTTCAAAGCTCTAGAGGAAGGGGAGGCAGAATTTGGTCTAAAACAACTTGATTTTATTTCTTAAACTTGAATAACACTTAATTCACATGTTATATAACTTTAATAATCTATTTATTAAGGGTGGATGGGGTGTGTTTAGTCATTACATTTTCTTTTGTGTCTAAACCCTCCATCATACCTTAACTCAACAATCTCATCTTTGAATCTAACTCTTCAATTTTCTTGGCTAGGTCATCTTGGAAAAGTCTCTCTTGAATTTGGTAGGAATCATAATTATAATAATTAATACATGAGTGTTGAAATTAAACACAATAATATTCTTGAGGAAGGGTGGGATGGACTTGCAAAGGATCAATTCCATCCTCCACTTCACACTCCTTAACAATCCTTCTATCTTATTTCCTTCCCCATGATCCCACTATCTTACTCCAACATAGGATGTTGGGTTTATAAGTATTTTCTTGAGGAATTATGGGAGGTATTTTTATGGGATCAAGCTCATTTACAACTTCACACTCATTATCAAGAATTTTCTCCTCTTTCTTTTCTCATGACTCCACTATCTTAATCCAACATAGAATGTTAGGATTAGGAATTTATTTTTGAGGTGGTGAGGATGAAATGTGAGAGGGAAATTATTTCTTTAAATCCACTTAATTTACTACCAACATGGACTATTTCATATACATATTAGTCAACTCATTCTTCCTATCAAGATTAGCTTCAAAAACAAGGATTCTCCTTTCAACTCACTCTTCCAATTGATTGGGAGAAGGATGGATTTGATTTCCTTGATTGGGCTCATGAGTAGAGATAAAATATGGCTGATAGGGAACTTGGAGAAGTGGATATGAAGGTTGATAGGTTTTTTGAGGTTGCCTTTCATGAAATCCTAGCCTATCCTCTAAGGAAGAAACTAGGCCACTCACATCAAGCATCTCACTTGTGAGCCTTTTCCAATTGGCTCTCTCAATAGGTACCCACTCTCTTTTGACCAAATCAAATAAATATCTCACCTTATGAATAATATGGATAGTAATATCTTCACAACATAATCTCAGAATATCAAGCTCTAACATGTACTTCTCATATCTCAAGAGTCTCTTCTTGAAGGTGGAAATGGGTTGGCTTGAGAAGTGGATAGGTCAACTAAGAGAAAGACATAGAGAGGGATGATTACAGGAATGATACACTTCATGAAATGGATGGTATAGTTCATGACAAGGTTGGTTAAGAACTTTCCCATATTGATATGGAATGTCACAATCTTGAAATCTCACATACTTGTGTAAAATAATGCTCAACACCAAGACTAGCCATGAAACCTTATTGAAAGGAAGAACACAAAGGAAAATGCTACCAACAATATTCAATAGATAACCTGGGCTACTTGAATAGATGACATATCTTTAAAGTTGCCATTAATGATTTGATATATGCCTCTAAAGGCTAATTATCGAGAGACAACACTAAAAATATCTCAACCTCTTAGACCAAGGGTCCCATCAGTCAAGCCAAAAACTATTGTCACGTAGATTTTCACCCTTTGAGGAGATGAAAAATCTCTCCTTATCCATGTGGCATAATGGAAACACCTTTAGGCTTATGGGTATCCTAAAAAATGAAGTGAATCTCTAAATAGGGATATCTCCCTTGATGTACCACTTTGGATCACAACTATAACTAAACTTGGGGGATGAAAATGGAGAAAGATAATTGAAAACAAACTATCCTAAGTGAGGTGATACACCAAATAGATTGATGAATTTTGACCATATTCATCTAACACTTAAATTCAAGGGAAAAAATAAACATATACTTTTCCAATCTTTATCTTCTCACAGCAATGATACATTGTGAGGTTATGGATGAATGTGAAAATATAGGAGGACTAGACACAAGGCCTATGAGGGCACTAACAAATAGACTATCTGAATCCTAAACATTTCTTATAACATTTCACATACCCTAAAAGATGAAACTTTCCAGCTAAAAATAGGATGAAAGAATGAAACATGTTAAGGAATCCATAGTCTTCACTTATGAGAAATAAAACATTCTAAATGAACACACTAATAATAGTCATGGAGGAGGTAAACATTAGTAGTCTTATTGATCAAAAGGTATACATACATGTAGGTCACTTTTATTTGCCAATAAGGGTGAAAAAGGAGAAAAATGGTTTTAGCTTAGAAATGAAACTTCCAAAGTAAACCAAACATGGAATTGATCATGTGGAAGTTGAAAAGGCACTACTTGACCATTTCCCATATGACACACTTCCCAAAAAAGCCATACATGTTCCAAACTCTTCTTTTAATTTAATAAAACTCCCCTTTATTCTACATAACCTACCACATTTTAGTTTTGTCAGCTACTTAAGACATATAAGGACACATGGGACATGATTTCACGTTTTGAAACCTTCGTGCTTCCAAATAAATCCATAAAACTCATTAAATGATCAATTTTGACCCCTAAAATGAGCCAAAAGGACTTTTTGGCTAATTAAATTAGTGACCAATGCTAATATAACATTTAATGGCATCAAATTACATATAATATATCTTATGACCAAATTTTATACCCCCTAAAACCTCTAAAAACCAAATTTTTACCTATAAGTGCCCAAATTTGACTTAAAAGTCATATTTGGTCAACAATTACCACTCCCCACTTTAGATCCATCTCCTACTTCTCAGTCACCAATTTTAGTTCCTCCACTATTTATATTTCTTCCTATAGTTGAGATTTAGACATAACCAAGGCCTCCTTCACTAACATATAGAGTTCATACACTTCCATAGAGGCCTCTCTTAGAGAAACCACTACATCAGTGATAGTTTAACTAGTCTAGATAGTTTTTAGCTATAGTATTCACACCTCAGGATGTATCATTGAGGTCTCATTCCTCTACACATCGAGCACATTTTTAGAGAGTTTATTATATTATTAGATGGGTCCTAAGAGACCCATAGTTTTATCCACTTCTCAAAGTTATAGGGGGTTCCCACAGTTAGTTTCCACTATAGAGATTTTAGATGACTTACAACATACACATCTTTAAAATTCATAGTCTCAACTCTTCCATCATGTTTCATGATCATTCATTATCCCTCCCCTTGATACAAGACACCATAATATGGAATCTCTTATGAGACTCATTGGTTAGTATCATAATTTATCAGCTTACTTGTACATAGTTTATTTTCATTTTCTTGTATATAGTTTATTTATGCTTACTTATACACAGAAATATTTAAAAATACAAAAAATAATATAACATGTCAAAATACAAAAACATTCAAATAACTCAATTTTTTTTAAATTATATGCATTATCTATGACCTACATTTCTACTACTATGATATACCTACATTTTACTATTCTATGCTATTATTTATTAATTTGTCTACATTAAATGCTTTAATTGATCTTCTTTGATTGTGCACAGTTACACCTAGATCCTTGAATGCTTCACTCTACCCATTCATGGGGCATCCTACTTCTACATTCAAGACATAATTGACATATCTACCCACCGAGGACATCTTCTACATGACTACACCATCTAGGTTATTTCATTCATACACCACACACTCTAGTTATCATGTTTATGTACATTAATTACTCGCTTACATAGATTATTCTATTTATTCTCACTAGTATATATAACTCATGTATTTATTATCATCTACCTAGTCTTGTAATACATGTTTTTCATGATTTCACTTCTTACATTGATTAGTTATATGTGATTGTATTTATAGTATTTACATTCCTTCCTTTCTTACTTTGATTAGATATATTTGATTACATTTCTTAATTCCTATTTAGTTACTTATGTGTGCATTAGGATATTTGCAATGTATTTTTATTATACTCCTGTATGTTCTTATGGCCCTTATGGCAATCTTGCTTGTTTGTAATTATATGTGTATGTGGGAATTCAATCATGCCTTATATGTTTCCTTTCCTAGTTTGAGTGTCAAGTGCAAATGTCCCTTGTTTACTTCACCCTTTGGACTATTTTGTATGCTCCTTGTGTGTTTTTTTTCTTTTTTTAATTCTCATTTATTTGCAATGCCATGATCTACATCATGCATTATTTTTCCTTCTTGGATGCCATGATGGATATTATACTCCATCCCTCCTTAAAAACTAAGAATATTTCAAGTTTTAGTTTAGTATATTATACATGCTATTACATTTTTACGTCTATTTAGGCATACACCTATTGATCTAACTGTATCCAATACAAACTATGTTATATCTTGAGACATATTTTGGATTATCATTGCTATATCATGTAATTCATAGCATAACACACTTTTAGGTATCTTTATTCTGAGGGAAATCATTTCAAGGTATTCATTCCTACCCTCCGAATAAGGGTAATAAATAGGGGTTTTGTCATAGAGATTAGAGCCTTCTACTAGTTAAAAGTCAGTTTATAGAACAATTAGAACATCAAAAAGAATTAAAAACATGTAGAATAGACTAGAAAAATAATGATGAATACAGAATAGTCATCAAAAATAGTAAAGGATAAGAAATAAAAAATTTGACAATAGTGTTAGACAATAAAGTGTCCCCTTTTTGGTGCTCTTATACATACAACTAAAAACCCAAAAAATTTATAAATAGACATACAGGTAAGGTTAATTATAGTTTTATCATCTATAGTTTAGTTAAGATTTAGTAGTTACAATACTATTTTACTCAAATTATCTAGATATAGTGGGCATCATACATGGTAGGATGCTTCTCACTTCTATTTTTAGATTGGTCAGTTGGTACAATTACCATATCAAAATTTATGTTGCATAGACTAGTGATTAGGGGCAATGTGCATGGCACATTTTTCCTTATTTTCTTTCTAGCTCATTACATTACCCAAGTATTCCTAAAACATGTAATTATTAACATCATTTTAGAGTGGCTCTCATATAATCCTAGTTCTCAATTTTAGAGTATATTTCATACAAGCCTAATCTCAACCTTTTGGCATGGCCAAGATTGGCCTAGTTCTCAATACAAATTTAGCTATCCATGCCAAATTATCAAATTATATAGCATTCATGGGCTTCATGAGCAATCTCATATGACACATTCATATCAACATAAATTCATGGTTCACTACATAATGGGCAATGATGGAGCTAACAAAACTAACTATCCTTTGTATTCTTGAGCCACCTCCTTAGAAGGATTGGAAACATAGTCCAAACATTAAATAACACATGCATGATCTCATAGATTCACTTAGTGGGCAATGATGGAGCTAAAGGTCTAGCCTTTGTATTCTTGAGCCACCCTTAGGGAATTGAGAACTCAACTCTATTTTTGATATTACTCTTGGTAGAACACATACCTAACATCACTCAGCATCATTTAACATTAATCGACATCACAACATGTTTTATATTAGTTTACATAATTGATAAGGTGTATTTGTTCCTTTCTTTTCCTCTCTTTTACCCAACCTTTGTACATTCTTATTTTAGACATTGTGTGTCTATTAAGAACTAGTCTACTCCTTTTTTTTATTTTACATATTTATGCTTCATGTCATGCTCTCTCTATGCACACTCAACATCACACATCTTCATGGACTTCACCATTATAGGTAAGTCTAGGTACATTTTCAATTTTTCCTTTATCCTATTATTTCATTTTGATACATCACTAGAACAAAGGGGGGCAAATGTAGTCATATAAAATATGAAAATTGGTAGTTTGAGTTTGTCTTATTATACCCCATCCATAAGTCCTTTTTGTATGTTATTGTGACTCTTATAGACACCTTTTTACTCATTACCATTCATCCCAAACATTCTAAACCCTGATTCCATTTAATCTAGATAATATTCTCTACAACAATATTATTCCCCTTGATCTTGAGCCTATAGGATAGGAGCACTGAATTTGGACTATAATTCTAAGCACCAAAGTGTCCCATTTTTTTTGGTCATATCCTTTCGCACTTTGATCCCTAATGGTCATTTTCATTTGATCATTATACTTAACTAGGTCATATTGGCATGAATACATCATACCTATGACCAATTTTTCCCTACAAAATCCCACTCAAAGCTCATTTACAAGAAGAGGTGAAAAAACATACAAAGCAAGCAATAATAAAATAAAAGCTCTAAATAAAACTTCCCTATTCTCTACATAAAGTCACCCAACATAGTCACAAACATATTCAAATCCTTATACGAGTCCCTAGCCACCTCAAACACTATCAAATTAGTATTTATCATCCACATCACACTATTGTAGAAAGCACACTAGGTGGGAGAACTACATATGGATTGATCCCTCTTTAGAGTATTGGTATATATGTAGTGTGCCCACAGAAGGGGCATGGATTATGTGTTCAGTACATATTACACACTAACCCCCCTCTTTTTCAATTGATTCAATTATCATTTTATAAAGCATATTGAAGGGTTAGGGTTTTTAGACAAAATTAGCTCTATAATGAGTGTTTTCAACAACTAATTCTCAATTTTTCTTAAGTAGGCTCACACAGGCACAACAAAACTACCCAAAAAAATAAGGTCTCTATGATTAGTTTTGATAATAGTTCCAAGAATAGAAAACAATGTTAGACATCAAAGATTCCACTTTTTGGTACTCTTATCATCTCAACAAATGAAATCCATATTAAATTTCACAACATCTTCCCAATCCTACACAACAATTGTTAGCCTATGTATCAACCATCTCAATCTATTTCTAGCTAATTTATATTTCTTCTCATTCATTGCTATTTTTAGAAATGTGTAAAAGACAAATTAGGTCAGTATTTATTTGGTATATTTTCATATAGATTTATTTATCTATGCCCTTAACTAGAATAGGAATAAAACTACATTATTCCCAAAACCATTAAATCAAGAACTTTGTAGAAAAAGGGAAACTATGCTTACCTCTTTTACATTTGTATCTTATAATTGAATAGTATACTACCTTGTCCTCCTATAAAAGGTAATACTACCATTTTATAAAGAGAGAGAATTTTGAGAAAAAAATGTATACTTTAAGTAGTTAATACAATCAAGGAATTTTGAAAATATTGTCAAATTTGTGTGTCAATTGATACATGGATTTTATTTCAATTTCTAGTTGTATGTCTTGAATTTTAATAGTTTATATGAATTTTGAGTTTTATATTTGATTACAAGGTTGCTAATTTGTGCTTATGATAGATTAGTTAAATGATCTTGAATTTGCTTCATTTTATTTTCTATACATTATAATGTGTTAATGATATTTGAGTGTGGTACCAAATCATTAAAAGGAATTCATTTCTTACTTGTACCTTTTTGTATCATCTTTGGAGGTATGCCCAGTGTGTAGTGAGATTCGAGCTTGTGTTATTTTTCACTATATACTAGTTAAATGAATACTCAATTGTAATTAAAATTTTAGCATAATGCTTGAGGCTAAGATTAGTAATCACTTAATTTTTTTCTGCTTTACCCTTCACTTTTGCTTATTTTTAACCATATCAATTTAGTTTAGATTTCATTGTAAATGTCCATTTATATTAGTCTTTAGTTTAAATTTTGATCATAATTCACTAGTATTAGCATATATACTTACACTTTGTAAAGAGTTGGTCCATGATGGATCCCAACCATCAATTAATATATATTTTTTGAAATAGTTAGACATTACTCTACTGATATTTCACTATAGGTAGCATAAGTTGTCAAAACCTGCTATTCATTCTCTAAATTCCAAAAATTCTAAAATGAGAAGTGTTATTTACACACTTAGAACACATGTGATACATTTAAAGGCATCAACAAGTCTTGTTGGTGTTAGAAGGAGGGCATATTTGTTAATTAATTGAATCTTGGTTAATCTTAAGCATTTTGATCTAAGATTGGCGTTATCTTTGCACTTTTGCATAATTATTTGCTGAGAATCATAAAGATCATTATATTTATGGTCTTTGACATATCTTTGTGCTTTCTTTAGACAAAGATCATAGTTCTTTGATGTTTGATGCTTAATTTTGGTAAACATGGCTTAAGATTTGAAAATCCATGGTAGTTGAGGTTAAAATAGCTTGTTTTGATCAAAGATTGGTATATTTTAGATAGATTTGGGTTTATTCAAGCTTGGACTTATACAGATAGACCATATTTGTTTAATTGGACACATCTTTGAGCTATTTTAATCAAATATCAACACCCTTTATTGTTATTTATAAAAATATTTAAAAAATTAGCTTAATATGTAGGTTTAATCCTTATTCTTTATAAATATTAACTTAACAAATCATATTCCAAATAGGATATTTAATATTCAAGATGGAAGTGCTAAGGATCCAAACAAGATCTCATTCAGAGACAAGAGAACCTTTGCTTGAGATTGAAGTCTATAGAAGATCTAGGTGAGATAAAGGTAGGCATAGATGTTCCAAAACTTTGCCAACTTCACCTCTTAAGGGTTACCCTATCTTCTATCTTCATCTAGGTATGGATTTCTTGGTATATTATTCAATCAAAATGTTAGGTGTGGTACATGATCTCCCATGTAACAATGAAAAATACTTGCCAACATTTATTCTAATTGCTATTGTAACTATTAAATATCATATTAAATATTTCAAATCTCATTTAAGGTTGTTAAATGTCATACATGAATATGTAGCATGTAGATTATTCCAATTTACTTTTAAAGATGATACATATGAATGATTTCTCAATTTTCCCAAAAATTATATTACTAGATAGGATGGTTTCACCAATGTTTTCATAGTCAAATCTGGCGAAATTGTCAATCCATGTGTCATATATAACTAGTTTACCACCATCATAAGGGATTCAAGAGAGACCATAAGGTATTTTAATGCTAGGTTCTAAACAATGTATAGTAGGATAATAAACACTTATAAACTTAATGATGTTTTAGCTATAGAAATATACAAGAACGTAGTGGATCTTATGACTTCTATTTTGTGAAAAGGTCTATTCTAGCTATAAATTCATTAGCCAAGGATTATTATGAAGCAGTGATCATCAATGATCAAATGCATTGCCAAGGACAAATGGCCTACACTATCCCAAATATCAATCCACATATGCCCAATTTTGAACATTTTCCCCAACAACAAAAAAAATGTTCCAACCCTATATGAAATCCCAAATCTAAATCAACTAAATTTGAGTATTGTTGATCCCAATCAAAACCTAAGATTATTAATTCATCTTATTATTAATGGATTAAATACTAATGATCAAATAAATTTAGTATCAGTTGTTGGTACTAACAATAACTAGGTGCACAATTATAAAACTCCCAAGAATGAGAATGAGCCCATTCTAATAATGGTCCAAAAGCTAATCACTGATTTCCTTCAGCTATAAAAATAAGTTGGTGATACTGGAGAATGTTTTAGTAGTAACTTCTCATTCCAAAGGTTAAATAGGCCTAATAATAGCTTTTAAAATGATAGTTTCCATAATAATAAGAGCAATGAGCCATCTTCTTAAAAGATGACTATGGACATTAATCCTATTGAAATTACTTTCCCTGATTATTATAGGGTGCATTATATAGCCAAGTATGGTGAGATTTATTGTATTGAGTTTTATGATTTTGAACCTTTAAAATAAGAGTTTGACATATTTGAAGTGGTCCCTAATAAGGATACTGGTACAAGTACATCAGGATCCAAGCTTACTAATCAACCATTCATGGTGGAGATGTTTGATTTCACTTTTCATGAAGATAATAAACCTGATGATGTACCTAAGAAAATTGAAGCCTTCCAATAATTCCTAAAGTTGACTTATCCTTTGAGTAATATAGATTATATGAATACCTTGACTACCTCAATGCCTTCAAATAACTTTATAACTACTCCAAATGCTTCTTCAAGAAATGATCTATAGCCACCCAAAGGGAGTACCTCTAAGCATAATGTTGATGTTCTTAGTTCTTCAAAGAAGACTGGTTATAATATTTTTGAAGACATGAAAAATATAAAAGATAGAATCTAAATTCATGAATTAACATTGATCATAAATAAAATGTTCCTCTTTCTAGAATAACTATTAAATGAATCCAACAAACCACCCAAAGATGACAATGTTAATATGTCTATGCACAAAACTAAGGTAGAATGCCATCCTTTCTTGTTCATAGTTAGGATGTTCAGTAAGAATTTGCATAATTATTTATTAGATTATGGTGTATCCACAAATATCATGCTATCATGTATTTGCAAATAACTTTGATTGACACCTATTAAGTCTGATAGAGTTTTCACTCATTTAGATAGATCTAGAGTCAAGGTGATTGGGGAATTATTAAATGTCCATATTCAATTGGAATCCAAGCTTAGATTATAATGGTTTATTGATATCCAATTTATTTACATTATTGATGTTTATGGGATATTTTTAATCAAGGAATGGACCAAAACTATGAATGACACTATGTCTTTGGATTGTTCACATTGTGGCTACATTGAAAAGGAGTTCTAAACTAGATCAGGGTTTAAAGAGAGCTAAGAATGGAGCATATGATCATTGATTACAATGATTTCAATGAAAATGTTAGTATAATTGACTCTAATTTAGGATTTTTCACCCTATAGGATTTAAAGGTATCTAATCCTAATAATATTCATGTTATGCCTAGTCTATGGAAGTTACATTTTCATGGTGCTAGGTGTAAGGCTAAATCTAGAGTAAGCATTATTATAACTGACCCTATTGATAATAAATACCATGTTTCCTATAGGCTCTAGTTTCCATGTACTAATAAAATTGATGAACATGAGATCCTCATTTCAAGCTTACCATTTTCCATACAAAATAAAGTCAAAGAGCCACTAATATATGGTGACTCAAAACTAGTAGTCAACTAGGTGAGAAGTAAATATCAATACAAACTCTCATACTTTAAGAGGTATAAGTTTAAGGTCTGGGATCTAATTTAGTATTTCTATGCCTTTAACATTGTCTCCATCTATAAATAAGAGACAAATCTGTTAATAAGTTATAATCTACTACAGTCAACCTTATGCTTGACCATGATTTGCCCAACTTCAACATTGACCCTATACCTTGTCCTTAAATCCTGGATAATGTGAATCATTTTTAGGTATTTAGTGATGATCGATAAATATTAAACTTCATGACTATTTTAAGACCATTTTAGGCTCACATTATTGGTGGAACTAATGAAAATTCACTTAGGGAAGGCAAGTTTAATGGTAAGGTCATTCAACTAAATGATAATAAGATTCTGAAGCGGATGATTGCCTTAGAGAGATTGTTTCATCAAGACAAATTCATTGAGGTTTCTAAGATTCCCAAAGTAAGTAATATGGATCAAAATGCAATTGATATTGGCCCTTAAGATTAGCCTTAGCTGGTTAACATTGGAAAATTTTACACTAGTGTTGAGAACAAGAAGGTCAAAGAGATATTAACAAAGTATAAAGATGTCATAGCTTGGTCTTATGATGAATTGAAAATATTTTATGAAATAGTCATAACCAATAATATACCCCTTAGGAAAAGTTGTAAACCATTTAGGAAATATCAAAGACCTTTGAACCATGTCTTAGAACTAATGATCTTCAAAAAGGTCAAGAAATTGCTAGATGCTAGAATAGTGTTTCCTATTAGGTATTCTACCTAGGTGGCCAATTTGGTGTCAATCAAGAAGAATAACCATGATATTAGCTATGAATTGAATTTATAAATTTGAATAAAATGTATAAAAATATAATTATCCTGTTCCCTCTTTTGATTAGGTAATACAAATTGTCTTAGGATTAGCCATGGTATCTTTTCTTGATGGGTTTTTAGGCTACAACTAGGTGTTGGTTGATAAATAAGATAGGATGAAGACAAATTTCAAAACTAAATGGGGAAACTTTGCATATAATATAATTAATTATTGGATAATAAATATAGGAGCTACTTTTATTCCATAGATCATGCTTTCCAAGGTCTGATTGGTAAGTGTATCGTTATATACATGGATGATCTAACCATTTTTTATAAAATCATGAAAGATCACTTTATGAATTTACAACAAGTATTTGAGATATAAAAAAGGTATGGAATCTCCCTTAACCACAAGAAAAACATATATTTTTTATTAAAGGCAAATTGTTAGGCCAAGTTACAATTAATGATGGGATCTCCACAGATCCTGAAAGAGTGGACGATATATCTAAGACAGAGCCTCCAAATAGTAGGAAAAAGTTAAAATAATTTTTTGGTAAGATAAAATTTGTAATAAATTTAATTTTTGGATTTATAGAGATTGTCAAGCCATTGAATGACATGATAAAAAATAATTCTAAGGTATCATGAAATGAGTAATCCAAGAAGGAATTTAATGACATCAAAGAATAAATTATTCAAGATTTGGTCTTGATAAGCCCTAAATTTTCAAATGACTTTTATCTTTATTCTTTTGCATTTGACCATAATATGGCTATAGGTTTAACTCAAAATATTGATGGCTGTGATCACCCAATAAATTTCATGAGTACTAACCTTAGGAATGTTGAATTGAACTATTCATTGAGTGATAAATAAACATATGCATTAGTTAAGATAGTGAAGAAATTTATGGACTATATCCTTAGAAATATGGTGCATGTTATTCTACTAGACCCTACCACAAAACTTATGCTAAGCCAAAATGAGCTTGGAAAATGTAGAGGTAAATAGATGTCAATTTCGCATGAATATGACATAGGAATGATAGCTACAAAGCTGGTAAGCTGCCAAGGTCTAATTCAAATGATTGATAATACTATCCTTAAGTTAAGTATTATGTAAGTTGATCTAAAAATCTTTTAAGATAGTGAGTGGTATGATTCCATCATTCATTTAGTAATTAATTGTAATTGTCCTACAAGACTAACCAAGGAGCAAAAGAGGGCGCTAAATCTCAACGTAGCCTATTATTTGATCAATGATTGGGTTTTATACAAAAAGAAATTTGAAGATGTCTACCTGAGATGTGTCTCAAAATAAGAAGCTACCCAAATCACTTGCATGACAAGTTCAATAATGGGGACCCATATTGGAAGAATACATCACATAATATCCTTAGTGTTGGCTATTATTGGCCAACTATTTTCAAATATGATCATAAGAACATGAGGGAATGTCACTCATGCCAAATATTTAGCACTAAAGATCCTAATATATCAATGCCTTTAAAACTAGTCATGGTTGATAAACCATTTACACAATGGGGGTTGGACTTTATAGGGGTAATCAACCCCAATTCATCAAAAGGTCACAAATATATCTTGATTGCAATAGATTATTACACAACATAGACTGAAGCTGTAGCCACCAAATAATGTAGGACTAAATAAGTGATTAGTTTCTTGGAGGATAACATATGTACCATATTTAGAACTCTAATCTCTTTGGTGTGTGACATTGAATCCATATGTTTATCCATAGAGATGATAGAATGGGCATATGATAATGGCATTTATCTTAAGTTTTCATCCAACCATTATCCTTAATGAAATGGAGTATTTGATTCTATCAACAAGACCTTAATAAAAGCAATCAAGAATTTTATTAAAAATAAGCCCAAGACTTGGCATAAGCTTCTCAAGTATGACCTATGGGAAGATAGGATAAGGATTAGACAATCCTTAAAGGCATCACCATATCTATTAGTCTATGGCTAATAGCCTATCTTTTGTATCACTCTTAAGCTACATATGTACAAATTCATGCAAGAGTATATGAAAGAAGGCCAAGAGAATTCAAATTCAAGATTGCTAGACATCATCTAGATGGAATATGCATGTGAGAAGGCTTTTGGTAATTTTAGCAGACATCAAATCATGATGAAGAGGTGGTTTGAAAAGAGATAAAATATATAGGTGTTTAGACAAGGGGACTTAGTTATCATTTGGGATAAAACATTTGAGCCTAAGGGAAAGCATGGTAAGTTCACACCTCATGGATTGGCCCCTATCAAGTTGTAGACACATTGGGAGATAACACCTTTAGACTTAAAGACTTACAAGAAGTAGAGTTCACACTACCAACTAATGGGTATTACCTCAATAATTAATTCTATATTCCTCCAAATGAAGTCTTCATGGAGTAAATCAGTAATATGGTTAGACTTAGTATAGGTAGGCTAGTTAGTTTATTTTGTTATTTACTTTCTATTGCTTTTTTTTATATAAGCATGCATATATCTCTTTTTTTGTCTTTTGCCTTTTGATTTTCTACTTTTGTTGTGTATTTTATTTTATTACCTTGTTCCTTTATTTTAATAAGTCTTTTTTGACAACCCAACTAAAATTTTATTTATCTTACTTGAAACATCAAAGTCTAATATTGTGGGTATGAAACTAATACATTTGCTAAACATGGGTATGAAATGTGAGCCTAGTGTTTTGATTTGAAGAAACTAGTAAATACCAATGGAAGAGGCCAAATACTCCAAAAGAGCTTAAACATTGTCTTGAACAAAATTTGTTTTTAAGAAGATTTGCAATTTTAGGATGAAATCTTAATCTATAGAGGCATAGTCATGCTTGCACTTAGAAAACATCCTTACTTGGGAAAATAGTTAGAACCATAGGTGATTTTATAAGGATCAAAAAATTTACCAAATCCTTAAACTTATTTACCCTAGTTCCCAACCTTGCTAAAAGAATAAAAGATATAAAAATATAGCAAATAAGAATGTAATGCAAAATCAAGAGCTTTTCAATCATAGGTGATTTTGGTAATATCCATCAGGGATATAAACACCTAGATGGCAGTGGAATAAGGCCATGAGTGGAGCCAAAGGAATATTTTTTAGGATATGGATGCTTAGCTAGTAGTAGAGAAATTCCCAAGCCTTCCCTAAACTAAAATCATGGTTCTTAATGATGATATAAACATGCTCCAAGTCAGTGTTAATGATTAAAGATATGAAACTTAGAATTTGTCCCTTAAATCCAATCAAAAATAGTAAGTGGAATCAATGCACACACATAACATGGATATGTCTTAATATTTTATTCTAATTCTACAAGTTTAAGGTTTGTTTCAACCATAAAATGATCTGAATAATGGCATTGATCAAGCTATGTGGATCACTTAGTTATTTGTCTGAACTAGAGTCTCCAAGTTCTAACATATTACTATGTTTACATTGGATTCACCATTTTTTGAGGGCAACATACCCCTATTTTTGAAAATTAGGACCCTTGAGATAATTTGAACCTCAACCCTAAAACCAATGCATTTTTTGAACATTATTATAATTTATAGATCATTCACTTTAATAAAGTTGGCTTATTGACTTATGGTTTTTATTTCACATTGTCTAATGCTAGTATTAACTGGTCTTCATGTCTCATAGATGTAGGATTTATGGGGCCCTATTGAAGGGATCATGATTAAACCTTGTATAGGTACTCTATTAAACTTTTTACTAACCCTAGGTTTGTGAAAATTTGAATCTTTATTCATGTTCTCAAAGCTCTCCTCTAAAAACCCTAGCATAAACCCTTGTTTTAAATTTGCATTTTGTAGGAGCATCTACCAAGAATATTTAAAATTATGATTTAACCCTACTTTTATACTAAGGCTTAGTCATGTTTTGTAACATGACAAAAACCTATCCTAAAATCATGCTTGGTACCTTTTCATTATTTTCCCCCTTTTTTCCTTTATTTCTAATTGAGTCTAATGTCTATATTGGTAGGGTCCTTTTAGTTTCCTAAGCATGGTCCCATTCATTATCTATTTATCCTAGAGTCTTAATTTCAAGGACCCATTTGTGTTATCAACATGAACGAGGCCTTATACTTAATGCTTTAGCCTAAGTTTCTATCTACCTGAGTCTTAACTTAAATACCTCAGTTATTTGTAGATCCAATAACCCTTAACTAAAACCAAAGATTGGATGGCATGAGGGAAACCTCAGTGTTGGATGAGCCCCAATATTAAATATAATATTAATCCTAAGTTTTATCATAAGGATTTAGTTTAAAACTTATGTTTTCAACACTAATTAATCAAAGTAACCAATCATGTACAAGTTCCTATATTTAGATCCAATAGAGCAAAAAAATTTCAAAAAGTCAAAAGGCCCTGGAAGCCCTATGAAACTACCACTTGGTGCTCCCACATATGAAACTTAATGTTATCAATAAGTTTATGAGATTAAAATTAACATTCCTATGACCATAATTTGACATCCACAAGGACATCATTAACGTCCATTAGACCATCAACTTTAATCCCACCAAACTTAAAAGACTTCATGAGCTTAAATTTGAAGTCCTCATGAATGTCACTTGACGTCTATGAGGCTATCATTGATGTCTATGAGTCATCAAATTTAATCTCATCTAACATTTTTTGTCTATACAAAGGGGCATGTTTTATGACATTCAAGGGATCATTTGATATTATGCTTTAAAAAATTATCATAAAATATTACAATTTAAGTCTATGGTGTGTTTATTAACATTAAAGAAAATTATTTTATAATAGTTTAGCCTAAGTCCTTTCTATAACCATATAGTAATTAAAGTTTGTGAATCTTCTAGGATCAATAGCTCACACTATGCTGGGCCTATATGATCTAATGGCATAAGATTGTCGATGAATTTTCAACAGAGCTTTCAGAACCCATAGGCTTGACACATGATAACTCATTTTATATGCGACTAATATAGGAAGAAAAGCTTAGAAATACCATGGAGGTGCTATGTGGGACAACCATGAGGCTCGATATAAAGATGGCGAATGACATGTAAAGGCCCATATCATGATCAATGGCCCATGTTGATCCTTGGATATTGATTGAATAGTACAAATAAAAAGGCAATTTTTAAATTCCAATAGCTAGTGTTTTGAAGTAATTTATGAAAAATAAGACCTACATAAGCACAAATGACAAAATGAATATCTTGTGTGCTCAAAAATACAAATGTATAAAGGTAAAGGTTAAAATCAAATTTGAGGAACATATGAGATGAAGTACAAGTAATCCATCACCATTAAAACTTCAAGAGAGCCCCAAACTTACATAAATTCCCTAATTTGAGCTCAAATTGATCATGGTTAATCTGAAAGAGAGTAATTGTAATTCAAGCATAAAAGAATTAACCCATAGACCATTTAAAACCTAAAAATAAGTAATCTAAAAGGTTTGGAAGTCATGGCATCTCAGAGGAACCAATACAAGGATGAGACAATGTTGTATTTGTATTTAAAGAATGAAGGGAGGGTCTTCAAGGACATAGACCTAGACACTGTTGTATTGAGCATGGGTAATAGGAACTAGTTCAAGCTCATTTAGACCACTGAATACATTCAACCCATCACAAAAGAAGAATAGAATATTTCCACTATAACTAAAAGGTACTATAACCTAGTTGCAATCCAAATGGCCAACCTCCACCATGTGGCCACCAAACTATAGGTAATCCACTGTATCAACATCCCTAATCCTATTTTCAAATACTATAGGATTGAGTAGGGTTATATTATTCATTAAAGGACCTTTAAAATAATTATACTCATTTCCCCATTAGCTTTTGAGAGTTATTACAATCTTTAAAAAACCTAAGTGGATTTTCCCACTATTGAGGAATAGACTAGGAAGAATCATCTAGACACCATCCTTAGGCAATGGTTGCTCCAAGGGAACCTTGTGATCTAAGACCATGTTGGCAACATCCTAGTTACCTAATTTAAAGGGTGGTTAGGGTATTCATGAATCTATTCAAGAGAATATTTATAGCCCTTTCAATAAATTATGTTAACAAGAGTTGGGTGTCTTACATATACTTCATGGTAGAGAAATATCTCACTCCCCCAATTGGAGAGATGATCAACATCTATTTAGAATGGCAATTTGGATCCATTAAGAAGAAAACTAGTAACCAGTTCTTCATGATGTATTATATGTTAGATGCCTTACTAGACCCCACTCATATTCCTTATATCAAAAATTGGTCACTTGAGGGTAGATTTACAATCTCCCACCACTATTCAAAACTACACATTCAAATATAGGTATAACATACAATTCATTTGTGACTGTGTGTATTTAGCCTTGGTAGAATCCATCACAAGGATCCCTATGCCTTGGATAAGCACTCTAATCAAGAAATATGTGGAACTAATAGGGGACATTTGGTTCTATATATATTGTACAGTCATCAAAATTGAAGGGATTTTTATCCAACCTTATATGTTTCCTATCTATGTTCCCACCAAGATAGTAGATCAAGAAATTGCATATGAGCTTCTTAATGATATAGACAAAGTGTTGAAAAGACAAGAGGAAAAGCCTCCTCAATTCCTTTCCTTTAACCATTGGTATAACTATGTTATAGAATTGGAATTAGGTGAATATTATGGCCATTTATAAGCAATCTTTAAAAAAATTAACTTGATGAGTTGAAGCTGTGGGACCCTAATGACACGATCTCCACACACTTGAAATAAAAACAACTATCCACACTAGTATGTGTGCACCAAATCTGTGTCCATGACACCATATATATTAAATCAAATAATTTTGAATAAATATTGGTAGGATCAAAGGACATAACATTAGACTTGATCATATATTAAGTGATGAGAATCCACTAGGTGACATATGGAAAATGGGACTTATGCAATACTATTTTCTACTTAGATTTTCAATACCCCTCAATAGTAACCATAAATGGATGGAATTATCTCCAATAATATATTACATAAGGCACTAGTAAGGAAAATTTGGAAGAGAGACTTGGTGAGTGCCCATCATCCTCAGTCCCTCCCCAAAGACCAACATCTCCAATTGAATACATAGACATGATTGCACTAGATCTTGATGAGATAGTGGAGGATGCCCTCAAGGTTCTTTCTAAAGAATATGGATCTAATGAATAGGATGATTATGTTGAGGAAGCACAAGCCCAAGTAGAAGAGGATGAGAAATAAAAAGAGAAATAATTTTCCCTAGACCTAGTTCTAGTGCAACCATTGAAGAAAAGAAAGTCAGAATTGGAAATGGTTCCAGTTGGATCAAACAAGAAAAAGTTAAATTTCACTAACCCAATGAGTTAGGTCAACCTATTTATTTATGATTACCCCATCCATGAACCAGTCATCCTTGATTAGTTCATATATTTAAAATTATAGAAAATACCCACCTAACACCACTCATGGGCCCTAACCAAGACTATTAGCATTGATGTGCATAATGATATCAATCCATGGATAAGGGATATGATGAAGGAGGAATAAGAAGGAAGAATAATGAATACTGTAGGGTTAGATAACAAGTAGATATATGATTGAAGATCATGAAAAGGTGCCCAAATGGGGGCTCTTGCTCTTCAACCTCCAAATTACATTAAACCAACTACTTTTGTGGAATTCAATCTAGAGATAGCTGGATTAGAGATAGTGACAACTAGAAACACTATTGTGGGGATTAATGAATTAACATTTAAAAATTTCAAGTCATTTGTGGACTTAACTCCATTTAGAGGCTATAAACTTGGTGAGTACCCCATCCATGTAGAGGACATTCAAGAACTTATTGAGGCTCATTTACCTCAAGTTAGAGTAGGCATTAGAGGTATGAATCAAAGAATAGATAATTTGGAGAAGGAAAAGGAAATTTTGGAGAAGGAAAAGGAGAATTTGGATACACAAGTTATTTTATCACTACCTAAGACAATGATCAAAATGTTTGATAAATCCCTTTATGACATGTTTGATGCATTGAAATAAATGAAGCTAGGGCATAATGCATTAGCATAGTATAACATAGTGGCCAAGGTTTTGATAGCCTAATGACAAGCTTCATAGGATAAAAAATAGGGTTAATCAACATCAGAGTTAGAAGGTAGATTCTTGGGTTTAAAAAAATAAGTTTGGGATATTTGAATGTAATTCTAGATATTATTGTTGATAAAATCCAGAATATGAATGCTTGGTCACATGAACTAGAGAGATTATTGAAGGATGATTAAGATCTAATTTGAAGATTTAAACAATTCCTTAGGACCATGCTAACTAATACTACACATCCCACTATCCTTGGAATCATCAAGGATGATGAATTGAAACATAGGGATACTTTGGTGACTCAAGAAATAAAAGTTTAAAGTCAAGTTTAGTTTAGGGTAGATAATAGTATGATCCTAGACATGATCTTCAATGCAGGTGAAAGGATAACTAAGACCAAGAGCATCAAATAAGATATGGATAAGAATGATAGGGAATTAAATGGGATTATTTATAAAGAGGAAGAGTGTCTCTTGAGACTAGCTATGGACTTGGAACTAGTCAATGAATAAATCTAGAGGGCTATGAACACCCCTCAATAATAGTAATAAAGTTGACAGGCATAGGGGCCACCAACCAAGTAATTAATATGCTCTTATATCTTTGTAATATTGTGAAAGAGGAATATTATTTTGTAAAGGCATATGCTAGTTTTTTAGTGTATTGCATCTAGGTCAATTTAGTTTGGAAAATAAAATGTATTGTATAACTTTGTAGAAAAAATATAAGTATCCTTACTTCTTGTACATTGGTATCTTTTAACTGATCCATATACTACCTTGTCATCTTATAAAAGGTAGTACTACCATTTTGTAGAGAGAGATAATTTTTAGAAAAATTTGTATACTTTAAGTAGTTAATACAATCAAGGAATGATGAAAATATTGTCCAAATTTGTTTGTGTCAATTGATACATGGCTTTAACTCAATTTCAAGTCTTAAGTCTTGAATTTGAATAGTTTACATGAATTTGGAGTTACATCTTTGATTAAAGGGTTGATAATTTGTGTTTATGCTAGATTAGTTGAATGATCTTGAATTTGATTCATTTTACTTTCTCTACATTAGAATGTGATAATGATATTTGAGTGTGGTGGTTGTATTTATTTATGTCATCCTTGGAGGTTTGCCTTATGTGTAATGAAATTATAGATTATGTTATTTTTCATTATATAGTAGTTAAATGCATCTTCAGTTGTAATTGAAACTTTTTCATAATGTTTGAGGCTAAGATCAATAATCACTTATTCTCTTTCTACCTTACCCTTCTCTTTTGCTTCTTTTTTAACAAGATCACTTTAATTTAGATTTCATTTTAAATGTCCATTCAGATTAGTCTATAGTGTAATATTTTATCATAATTCACTAGTATTATCATAGATACTTACACTTTTAAAATATTTATTCCATTATGGATCCCAAACATCAATTAATATAAATTTTGTGAAATAGTTAAACATTTCTCTACCATTATTTCACCACAGGTAACATAAGTTACTATAACCAACTAATCAAACTATGAATTCCTATAATTATAAAATGATAAGTTTTCTTTGAACACTAAGGACACCTATGATGAATTTAGAGGCATCAACATGTCACCATGAATAAATGGAGTCTTCAAATCCATCTAATGAG
This sequence comes from Torreya grandis, assembly GCA_037957365.1. Lineage (NCBI taxonomy): Eukaryota > Viridiplantae > Streptophyta > Pinopsida > Cupressales > Taxaceae > Torreya > Torreya grandis. The sequence continues at coordinate 1,586,867 of JARHVA010003711.1, forward strand.
CATCCCAGTGATGTGACACAAAAATGAAAAGACTTAATTAGACTGGTTTGGATTTGGAAACTAGGGTAGAATTATTTTTATAGTCAATGCAAGGTATATAATAAAAACTCTGTTGTGTTTTAGACTTGTTTATGGACCCATATATTGAATATTTTATTTTTTATTACCATATAATTTAAATAATGTTTATTCCCTTAGGAAGAGGGACTAAATCTCAAGTGTTATTCCTAAGAAAGTAATTATACTCCTCTTTCATATGAGTATCCCACTCAATAGTTCATATTCATCACAAATAAACCATGGATAGGAATCATATGTAATGAATGCATGTGTGTATTATGGAACTATGAATGTGTTACCTAGTTCTTGATTGATTTTCAAACCAATGGATAGTACTTTGTATTATTTATATAGCCCAAAGAGGACAAAACTTTTGGGAATCAGGAGGAGATTACACATTTTATAATATTATCTAGGATAAGTAGGAGGTGTGTCCCCATCACTTCTCTCATCATCAAAACTAAAACAAGAATATGGATCATCAAGAAGCTACTTAGGCAAATCTAAATCATTATAATTATCATCAAATCCTAGTGATTCCAAGGAAGAGGGAGGTGTGTCAAGTGTGGAGTCCAAATGACCCTCCTAAAAATCAACACTTATCCCAATTAAAAAATCATGATTAGTGGGATAGATAAGTTTATATACCCATATAACCTTAGGATACTCAACAAATATGTAAGGCTAACTCATAATTTACACTCCCTTAAATTTATTCTTTAGAATGTGTATCATAGTGGGAGAGATAAACACTAAAAAATTATTAAATATGGGTTTTCAACCACTTCATGCTTGAAAAATATTGACCCATTTAAATTCTTTATGAATAACCTAGTTCTAGATATAACAATCAAAATTTATGGCCTCAACCCAATATCTAAGTGCAAGATATTTAGAGTGTAGCATAAAATTTTCCATTTACTTTAAGGACATATTATTGTGATATAAATAAACATTTGTTTAGGATTGTATGAAATTGTATATTATATTTCAATCCCCTCTAAAGTGTAAAACTAATTAGAATAATGGTTGACATACTCAAAACCAAGTGATCAGAGACCTCAAACTTTTACTTGATAAAAATCACCAATGTATACCTTGAAAAATAATCAGTAATGTAAGAATATATATGGTATTGATAAATTAAATATAAGGAAAATTACCAAAAATATTACTATGGACTAGCTTCAAATTTTTATTATCTCTATGTTATTTGCCTTTGTCATACCTCTCTTCATGATGATTACCAAGTATGACACCTTGGAAAATGTTATTATAAAAATAGACATGAGGCAAACCTAAAACCATGTCATTACAACTAAGTTCCTCTACATATTGATAATTAATATAGATGCATCACTCATACCATAATTTACTCATTCAATATGTATAAGTGAGTAGATAATTGTAGGGTTGATCAAGAAAAGATTTGAGAAAGTGTACAACCATTAATGATAATATAATTTCTAAACTATAACTATGTAATCATAGATAAATTACCTAGTATCCATATAATTACATGTGAATTATACTCTCATTTATAAACTAATGTGATTAATCTAATAAACATATATGAGATTAGCTGATAATGAAAAAACACATAGAACATTTTTAAATGTCCCATCGGCAACTTTAACTAACCATCTCCCTCTAACTTCTATGAAAGTGTTTTCAAACATAACAATGGAAGGAATAGAACATGTATTTAAGGGACATAAAATATCATGTGATGAAACCATGTGGTGTGAGGCACAAAAATTAAGGACCCATGTGGAAGTTTAGGATGAAACTATAATATGGGCCTTTCCATTACATTTTCCTAAGCATAATTATCAATTGATCAATTTGTTTCTTCCTACATTTATTTTCATCATGCCCATTTTTCTTATAGTATCAATATGTGAGACTTTATTTTCTATGTTTTGTACCTAAAGATGACACCTCAGTTGATTCTTTAGACTTAGCATACTATTATTGAACCTTTATTAATTCATGGTCCTTCTCATTCTATTTTTCTCTTCATTATTAGAATCATTATGTTTGTCATGACTCATAATAAGGCATGTGATTTATAGGACTTCATTTTCTCCATATGAATAAGTTCATCTTTCTACCAAGTCAAGTTAGTAACAAAATCAACTAAGGAAGACATGATCCATGTAGATCAAATGGCACAATTTTTGGCATGTAAGGTAGAAACAAAGAGAGAATGATCACAACCCAAATATGGATAGGATTGAAATAATCAATTATTTGTCCTTTTTATCTATTCCACATAGTTTTAAATGTAACCTACATGATCTAAATTTGGTGAAAAATACTTGTATAGTGTCAAATCTTCTTGGACTTAAATTGATGAGTTATTTCTCCACCTCACGACCCCACATAATATCATGATTTCCAAAGATTATATGGATATGTTACAAACATTATTAGGAATATTTATAGATTCAATATGAAATAAAGAGTATAGATAAGTTGACATGCATAATAGACTAAACATATAAAATAGACTGTAGGACTTGTCACAAAATTAAACCACTTCACCTTTTATGCATTAGTTATTAGTTATGTTCAGGTAACCATTATGATTCATTATAAGTATTTAATCCATAGTTACATTTTTAATTTGCTTTTTCACTTATGATAGTTAAAGGGTGTAATAAGTAGAACTATATTTTTATCCATAGTGAATAAAGGATATATATGTTGAATTGATACTGAAATGAAATAAGGAAATGAAAACTCTTGAACATACAGAGGCTAAAATTTATAAGGCTTGATAATAGATATAGTGAATAATGTTAGAAAATATCACACCTTCAAAAATAAAAAGGCATAAATAAAGTAATTGCATGCTAAAAAATAAGTGAGTGTAAATTTAATAAAAAAGCCCACCTTATAAAAAAAAATACCGTGCAAAAAATTAGACACAAATTTTCAAACAAAAGTTAAACCTATTTGGGTTGGTTATGACCAAGGGATAAAATCCAATATGACCAAAGGTTAATCCCAAAGATGAGTGCTAGTATGAAATTTACGTGTTCACATAGTTCATAATTAAAAAAGGAGAG
>JARHVA010003711.1:1595000-1625000 GCA_037957365.1 Torreya grandis
GATATAGGAATTAAAACTAATAACTAGGTTGAAGTTAAAATGGTTACCATAGAGGATGTATCAATAGTAGTATTTATTTAATGGAAAAACATTGTAAACACATAACACATGAGCCCATTTTACGTATGTAGTGATGATATGATTAAGGTGAGGTTTATAGTAATATTAGGATGTCCCATATCTCTAATATCATGATAAAAATATGCATCTAGTTTTTTATCTATGATTTTTGATTTTACAATATTATATTTAGGATATGATCAATATATTAATGTTTTTCATGGATATGATTTAAAAACATATAAATACATTGTACCTAAACTTGATCTATTTTTTCATGTTCAATTTTTTCAAGATTAGATTTATATTATATGATAACCTCTTAATTATTTTTTTAATTTTCATTACTAGCCTTTTAATTACAAATGTGATTTTATACTTCATTGGTTTAAGACATCGTAAGTACAAATAGATGAATCCCAAAGTGTTGAATAGAAACACTGCATAAGATAGGGAAATGCCTAGGTTGCATACATATATTATAATAAATCTAAAATAAATAAAAATAAATAAAATATTATATGGTTTAATATTCTAGGGAAAGCTATGATTTTCATAAAGAGAAACAGAGGTTAGATTGACCAAATGTTTAACCCTAAATTTAGAGAGGTGTATTTATCCAAGGTTAAGGGGATTATTTAATATTTTACCTAAAGATGGTGAACTAACCTAATGAGTAGTCAAATTAATATAAAACATAGATAAAAAAATATTATAGATTTAAATAGCTAAGATTGTTAAAAATAATAAAGTATAACTATTGATAGATATTGAAATAAATCAAAAACAAATAATCCTTAGGTAGTTTACTATGTGAATTTAAGTATAATTTGGAACTTGATATAATTAGACTAGAAGGTGATCCTATAAAAATAATTATATTTTAGGAATATTCTTTATAGGGCCTCAAACTCTTGCATTAGATTTGAAAATTTGTCTTGACATAGGAGACTAATTTCGACATAGGTTCCATGCACAAATTATTGATTAGATCTATATGATACCAACTAAAGTCTTTTACTTTATATATGCTTATGATGTCACTCTTGGTTAAATTATCAAACCCTAACTCTTAACCCTTAGATTTACTATGGAAAAAATGGTAAGTGTGATCATGGTGTTGAGTTTCACCAAGGATTTATATGTCAATGGGATCTACCTACATATCAAAATATTTGACTATGGCCTAAAAATTATGTATTTGTCTCCTATGCATTGGCTTGTGTAGCATTGATAAATAAAGACATTTAGTGACCTCGCTTGTAACTTTGAAAATATGGCTCATGCATTATTCTTATTATTATTTATACCCATGGAATTATTATTCCTCTAACTTTTTGTTATTCATTCAATGCAACACATTTTCAACTAAAATGGGGATCCTCTTTTTGTTTAATCCTTCCCTTTATAATTTTAATGCTATTCTTGTTTAAGGATTTCTCAGTTTAACCATTTTCTATATCTTATGTTTTAGGTGAATGAGGTTGTTTGTTTTCAACACTATATCATAATTAAATACTCGGTCCACACTATGTCTATAGAATCATTAATATGAATTTTCCTATCTCCAAAGGTCTTAACCCATTTAAAATATAATTTCAATTATGAAATTTATCTATCTTATATAAATCCTATTACACACTTCTCCTTAATAATCCCATTCATTTTTACTCTTATTTAAAAAAATTGATTTTTTGTTGACAACTTCAATTTGAACTTAGTTGCATTAATTAAAATGGGCCAGATTTTACTAAGGGTCCTCTAAAAGGGATTTATTATCTCACTAAATTTTCATTTTTTTAATCCATGTATATTCTAAATTGATATAAACTAACTAAGGGTTATTTTGATTCATCTTTTTTCCTTATTAAATTTTATGGAAATGATCAAAAAACTCTCTAAAAATGCTTTTGGTTTCATTAAAGTTGCTTTCTAATAACAATTCTCTGTATTGTTTAGTTAAATTTTTATAAGACTTACCCTTTTTATTTTAAAATTATATAGTTTTTTGAATTTGAATTTCTAACCATTAGTGTCGATTTCAAAGGTTTCTAACTATATGTTTTGATATGTTATTCTTAGATACCTTAGTTTAAACTAGAAACATGTGGTGCTCTTTCATGACTCCTAATGACTCCAACCAATTCCAAATCTTTTTAACACTTATTATATTTTCAAGTGGTACTTGGATCCATATATCACTTTTTATTCATGATTTTAGTAAAGCTCTAAGTGAGTGGATCAACAAGATGTTCCCAAGTGTCAAGATCATGTTAAAATACTAATCTTGTCTAATTGCATTCAAGATAAAGGCTTAATGTGAGAAGGTTATGAGGATGCTACTACAGGACATCATGTCAATGATGTACTATCTTGTAGTGATCTATACATAACTAGTGACATTAGTAGAGTTATGGGTAAGGAGGTTATTTTGATGCTATCATATGTGATCATCCCAATGACCTATTATCCTAGAGATGTTTTTACCATGAATCAAGATTGATGAAACCATATTAGTGGGATGATTACAAGTGGAATCATATCATTGATGTATAGCACAAGAGTAGTCTGTGAAACCTAGTAGAGTAGTAGAGTGTTGGGTGAGCAAGATGATGCCATGTGGTGAGATCTTGCATCATCATAGTGAATAATGATCACTTACAAAAAATCCTCATTAAAATTAGTGGAAGAACATAAATTAGATGCATGGAAATGCCATAGCGAACCAAAGACAATATGGATATACATCCAATAAGATAAGATATAGAACTAAATTTCATTTCCCATTTGTCTATCAAAGTCATCAAAGCCTAAGAATGAGATATGTCCAAAACCACAATAAATTATGAATTATATTTGTGCCTTAATGTAAAATTGACTAATAAAATGCATAACTCAAATGTAATTTGGGTGGTAGAATTGAATGTGATCATGGTGTGCACCTTTTGGAATGTGTAGAGAATGGATTGATATGAGATTATATATGAAAACTTTGAATGTAATCTTGATGAATCTATAACCACTTTGAGATGCCCTTGGCTGATAGAATTTAATTCCATTATCTGTACTATCATGGCCTACCTAAAATTTTCAACTACATTGATGACTTCACATTGAATTCTCAGCTACTTCTATATGTGGACATGATATTACTCTATTTTTGAGTTTTTAAATTGTAACCCCATTTTTTCCTATTTATAAGAATTCAAAACCCCTTTCTCAAGACTATAATTTTTAGGATTAGATTGTGCTATGCATGCATAATTATTAATGAATTATAACAAAGGCATGGAAAAATAGCTAATTTTCATGTATTATTATTACTTTTTAGGATAATTTATACATACCCCTATTTTAGTATTATTTATCTAGAGATATTTATTACACTTAGATGAATATCTGAATCCCCAAATTTATTAATGAAAAGGGATGTTGAGACTATAAAATCATATCCTATAATTTTTTTTTATGGTGGTTATATCTTTTCTTCTCACAACCAATCTCCCCACGCTCTTGCATTATCTTTAAGTGGAGTTTTGATAGGTCTAGTTCAATTAAATATTAGATTGATGTGATTCACTTAATTAGAATGCTTTAGATTCATCTCTATTAGAAGCAAACATTTTATCTCTTCATCCCTACTCTTTTGTATTTTCTTTATAATCAAATTAGTCTAGGAATAAAAAACAATCTAAAGTTAAATGTTTATCTTGATTTCTATTTCATATTATTTTTATCACTATTGTAGCATTGTTACATCCATAAAAATGATATATTTGTAAATAAATCAATTATCTGAATTTAATCATATCTTAAGGACTTTTATTTGTATTATAGCCTGAGTCATTCAAGTAAATATCAAGGAAAGTGTGTACATTCTTAGTGAGTGCACAATCTATTAATGAGTGTGTAGTATCTCAATGAATGCCTTAGTCGAAGCTAACTTCATATTAATTTTTTAAAATAGGCCCCTTATATGGAATATTTTGTATCAACTAGCTTAGTGAAGACCAACATACCAAGACCTAGTACATTTAGACGTTAGGGAGGTAATTTCCTCATGATATCTCCTTATTTTCATGAGATGGAGGGATTAACAACCCCTTCACCTAGTATTTAGATTGTGTTAAGTGACACATCAACTTGTTCTGGTGATATAAGGAGGGCCATTTGAATTAAAATTTATGTTTGATGTCAAAGCTTATACTACGCTATTTAAAGAAAATTTTATTTCACTAAGTTAAATAATAACTGAAGATATAAATTAGAATAACAAATATAAAATCTACATGTATTGGGATAAATTTAAATATTTTAGAGCTTAAAAATCATAGGATTCTAAGACATAATAGCATAAAAGGAGAGACAAAACTACCCAATTAGTAGTAAACTCACCTAGATTTTCAATCCTTCCTTTATTTAATCCATTCATTATCCCTCGATATATCCCAATGTCCAACCCCATGGCATGCATTTGGAAAGTAGTTTATTGTCTTATGAAATTTCTAAACATAGGACATGACCTACCTAAGAAAACATAAACATTATATCATAAATTAATAGTGGGAGGAATCCATATGGATAAAAGTATTCACTCATTAGAACACATGTCCAATTTGAAGACATGGCCTAAAGATTATTTCCTTATTCCTTAGGGGACTACTTCTACTTGGTATCTTGGGTTACCCAATGGGTTAATCACAACTTGTGTTGATTTAGAGATAGTTTTTGTGAATCATTATAAGCTCCCTATTGCCCTTAAGGTACCATACTATCATTTTAAAGCTATCAAAAGAGAATATAATGAGCCTATAAACATGTTCAATGATTGGTTTCAAAAATTATACAAGAGGTTTAAAATACCTATATAATAGTAGAGGGCCCAATCATATGGAAATATTTAAGGCCTCTTGATCCCCTTACATAAATTTTCCTTATAAAGACCATAATCTCATTAAAATCCCTTTCTCTAGATTATAATGAAGTAATAAATATAGAGAACCAAATAGTCCCATAAGGATTTATTACATGAGATTTACCATCCTTAGGAAAATAAGGGAATATAGTTATGTCCCCATGTTAAACTAGGATATTATATAGAACACCCCAATCATAAATCCCATCCTGAGTGTTATGTATGGTACCTCTAACCCAATGTATGTTCTAACTCTAATGAACTATATACCTAGTGTTTAAACCTATATACCTCCCAACCATGCTCTTTTATATGCCACCAATAATATGATAATCCTAGTTGTTTAAAATAACATAGACATTGTGTCTTGTACTAGTGGCTATGTTTCTTATAATAGCTACCCACTGATAGTCCTATCATTCTTGAGAAATAATATGCTAGCAATAATAATCTGAACTAGACATAACCTATTGTCCCAAAATTTATAAATGATAATGCACATGTGTCTAACCTAAATAATATTCTGCCAATCAACCAAATGTTTGCATAGACCCTAAAGTAGGTGACCTAAAATAAATGATATAAAAGTTGTCAAATGTTTTGATTAACATGCATAGGTAATAACCTCTAAATTTTAATCATAATATTGATAGTGCACCATAGGTAATAAATTTCAATTTATAGATAACCCATATGCCATGTAATTTTAATCCCAATAATGGAATCTTGTCTAATACTCTTGATAGCAGTAACCAAATTTTTAATGATGATTTTAATTTTATAAACCTAATTGATTTGATATTGAACATTTTGTGTCAATTTCATAATATAATAGACCATGTAGAAACAAAGTACACATAATCTTACAAAAGGAAATGGAAATCATGGAAATCATGGAAATTGGGCATACTTATGATGGAAGTTAAAACCAATATAGAGGGAACCTCAATACAAATTTAGTTTTGGAAACTTATAAATTTCCATTTGAATATGAAAATGAATGAAAAGACAATTTGGTTGAGTTCCATGCATTTAAGTAGTTTAATAGAGAAAATAATCTACATATGAGGAGTAAGTAAACCAACCCATTAGCCACCTCTACTCCTCCATCTAAAGGACATATCAATTTTTATCTCCCAATAATTATGATGAATTTAACTTAGATAACAACCAAAGAAGGCAAAACTTAGTTATGATATTGTGGAGGATATTCAAAAACCCAAATCTAATATAACTATTTTTGAGTTATTACAAATTCATAATCAAAAGGAATTACTTTTAACATAATTTTATAATAATAAGGGGAAGGAATCTATTAATAGTTTTGATGCACATGTTTCTCTTTATAAATAGAGGACTAATATTCCTCCATTTGTTTTGATAATTATAATATTTGAAAAAACATAACTAAGTATTTGGTTGATTCATGTGATTATCAGAAAGATATGCCATATGTTGTCTACCATAAATTAGGCCTTAAAACTATGAAGTCAAAATGAAAATTTATCTAATTGGATAAAATAGACGTAAAGATTATGGATGAACTCAGCCACATACAAATGCCACTATCCTCATATCAAAGTGGTGGATATTGTATATTCCTATGGATTTTTTATATGCTAAGATTGGTCAAAAACATTGAATAGTTACATGGTGACTAATTATAGAGACAAGTGGCTACATTGGAATGGTTCTTCTAACCAAATTAGAATATAATAGGAGCTTAAAATTTGTCATATGATCAATGAGTATAATAAAATAAATGAGATATTGTATGAGGAATATGAAATGTGAGTGTATAGGATTGAAAAAGAAAAAACATGCAATAACCTCTCTATTGACATGCTCACTATAAAGTAAGGCCATCAAGTGGAAGAATTGGACCTATTGGATGAAAAGGATTTCATCGATTACCCTAAGTTAATATAATTTCAAGATGCATCATTGTCATGTGAAATATTATAAAAAAATAATTTACACAAAGATGAATACTCTCTATGCTCTTCACAAAGTGAAATGATCAAAATGGATAGTTATATCCTTAATTCTCCCATTAGATAATTATGCATAACCGTGTTTATAATTAAATGATTATCTCAACCAAAGAAAAGATTAGGTTCAAAATAAAACATGAGTAAGTTAAAAAAGAGGTGAACATTACAACCATATTTTACCTACAAAGATCACCAATGTATTTTTACAAGAAATCATGTTCAGTCATAGTGAAATTAGATTTGTGGAAATTCAAGTTCAAAGGTTACAAGTCTAAGAATGGATGTGGTGTTGGAGTTTAATTGATCAATCCAAGGATAGAATCATATCTAGATGTATACAACTTTTTATTTTCATGAGAAAATAATGTGTCTATGTATGAAGCATTAGCTAATGGACTTATATTGGCCATTCAAAAGAAAGTGAAAAATATCAAAGTACTAGGCAATTCTAAATTAGTAGTTGTGAAAGTGAGGAGTGGATACTCATGTAATGAAAAATACTTGTTTAGATATTGTATTAGGTTCTAGAAAATGAACAAGGATTTATATGCCTTTTTCATTGAATTTTTATTAGGAAGATGAATTATATATGAAATGAATTGACCACTACTATGAGTAATTTAGGGATAATTTCCCATTCAATAATTAAAATAGTATTAGTAAATATAGTCTCTACCCCTTTAGTCCCAGATAACATAAATAATTACCAATTTTTAAAATATGCAAAAAACATCTTAGACTTCATCACAAATATTGATTTATTTTCAAAATAAATAATTGATGAAGATGGCTAACAAGACTTTAAAATTAGATAAAGATGGGACTATAAATTTGAATAAAATATAACATACCTAAAGGAATGGTATTTATTGAGAGGTTATTTTACATGGACAATTATATGGATAAATATAGGCTTACTTTTGTCAAAGGTATGAAACATTAACAATGTAATATGAATAAGGAAAATGAAGTGAAAATGCACTTCTAAGTACCACCTGCACCATAGAAAAGAAGCATAATTTCACAAAAGAAATCAAATAATTCATGGACTTGATTTCATGCAATTAAGAAGATCAAAAGGAATTCAATAATTCTACATTGACACACATCCCACTCAATCATAGAGTCAATCCATTTAGGCAAACACAAAGGCCTATTAATTTAATACTAAATCCATTGATTGTCAAATAAGTATATAAACTAATTATAAAAAGGATAATATTCCTAATCAGGCAATCTACATTGGTTGTAAACCTGGTGCTAGTGAGGAAAAATAATGGGGATATTAGACTATGTGTTTATTTATGTAATCTAAATAAAGATTATAAGAAGGATAAATACCCTATTACTTCATTAGATGAAATGATATATATTGTAAATGGTGCCTAAATGATGTAATTCATTGATTGGTATTGAGATTAAAATTAATTCATAGTTATTTATAAAGATAAAATCAATATAATTTTCACTACCCAATAGGGCACATTTACATACATGAGAATTCCTTTTAACTTAATCAATGTTAATACTACCTTTCAAATATAAATGGATGTTACATTAAAATACCATAAATAAAATTGCATATTTGTGTGCATATATGATCTTACAGTCTTTTCCAAAATAATATCAGATCAATTAAAATATTTGAGAAGAGTGTTACAAAGATGTAGAGACCATGAGATTTCATTAAATCCTAAAAAATTGAATATTCAGGGTAACTAAGGGTAAACTACTAGGCCATATCATTTATAAAAAAGACATATCATTTATAAAAAGGACATATCCATAGACCCATACAAAGCGGAGGAATTATTGAAAATCTTAGAGCATGGTAGTAATAAAGAGTTGAATTTGTTCTTTAGCAAGATCAAATTCATGAGTAAGTTTATCTCTATTTTTTTTGAGATAGTCAATCCACTAAATATCATGGTGAAGAAAGATACCAAGATTAGTTGCATTCATGAGGAACAAAAATATTTTTAATAAATAAGATATGCCATTGTGAACACACCAGTGCTCATTAATCCATATTGCACATAGCCCTTATGCATATATTCATTTACCTCTAAGCATTATAGTGTTATTATGATAACATAAAATAAAGAAGTGGGAGATGAAAGGATTGTGTCTTTCATGATTACTACACTTATAAATTTTGAAATCAAATATTCCATGATTTATAATTAATCATTTAAATTGATCAAGGATATTAAAAACTTTAGGCATTGTATCATTTGTAGAAAATTATTTGTTTTAGTACTTGGTCCAACTTTGAAGGCTTTTCAAATTGAGAATGAATTTGTGGAGAGGCATGTAAAATGGATGAAAATATTTTTGTATTTTAACTTAGAGATCAAATGAATGAAAATAGTTAAAATTCAAAGAATATTCTAAGCCATGGCTGAAGTGGATCCCCAAATCTTTTGCTAGAAATAATCCATGCAAGATATCACAAATGGTGATTGGTACATAGATATAACTACATATCTACTAAAAAATGAGTGACATAGGAAACTAAATTACACACAATGAAGAGTGTTATACATGAGAATAAACCATTTCATGATAAAATATGGCACTCTCTATAGAATAAACCATGTAGTCATATATTTTAGATGCCTAAATAAATAATAAGTATATGCAATACATAGATATTTTCATAGTAAAAATAGAACTAGGCACTGCTCAATAAGTGACACAACTCATAAAATACTATGGGGAAGATATTATTGGCCACATATTTTTAAGGATGCACATTTTCATTTCTAAAATTATCAAACTTACCATGTCTTTGAACACTGTGAACACACCCTAGTTATGCCACTATTGTAAGTCTTTTAAGCACAAATATTTTTAAAATGGTGGTTGGAATTCATAGGAGCCATTAATGTAAATTATTCCATATTCCATAAGTAAATGTTTATATTTATATATTATTATAATCATAGATATTAATATCAACCTTTTAGGAAGTACACCATTAACATAGTCATTTAGATCTTAGAGAAATGCATTAACATAATGCTTGGTATGTCCACCATGTTGTTATGTGATAGTGGCCATAGTTTATCCTCCCTAAATTAATTTAATGGGATTATGATCATAAGGTAACCCTTAAGTTTTTTCCAAATTATATTTGCCAATTTAATGGGTTAGCTTAATCAACATGTAATAATATATTGAATATAATTAAGATGATCTTAGAAAGAAACTCAAGGGATTGGTATAGTGTGATTAAATTTACATTAATGTAACTATGATAAAATATTTTTTAGGGACTTCTCTCTATCATTTGATAAATGGATAAGATTATATATTACCAACCAATTATAAAATCCCTACCTTGTTATTTATAAAATATTATCTAGAAATGAATGATCAAATTTAATCCCACCTCTTGAACCTCATGTAACTAGAAGAAAAAATGGATGTAGATCTATTGCGTTTTAGGGATCATAAATATTTTTTAAAACATTGGTTGGATAAAATAAATAAAGTGAAGGGTTTTATGATCTTTGATCTAGTCCTCTTATGTGACAAGTCTGAAAAAAATAATTGACTACATGGAAGATTAGATGCCTTATGGTTCAGTCCCTACCAAATCTCTAAAATACTGGGTGAGAATGATTTTGGCCAAAGTTATACTACTTATAAAGATGTTACATTACTTTTTAGTTGAAAATTACTCATGCACTACTTCTAGGCTTGAGTGGCTTTGGATAATGTATAAATAATTTCTCTTTTATTTTTTACTTTTACTTCATCTTCCTTATATTATTTTTAGCTTTATTCTCACTATTTTATATTTTGTTGTTATTCATTACTTGGTTCATCCTAATGTATTTTTTGAGTTGAACCTATTATTTTGACATGAGGGTTACATTTCTTTATTATGTATTGAGAATGGTGGATTTGTTGTGAATAACATCAATGACATTTCTCTTTGTATAAGGTTTAAAATATTATTCAATCAATTACACTAACTACTAAATTTTCCTCATATGGTTAAAATTTTGAAGGTCTATGATTTATAATAGAACATATGGATTTATAAAGGATACATTTTTGGTTTTTAGAGATCATCAAAATAACCTAACATACATATGAAGCTTAATGCAACCTTATTTTTTTCATCTTTATCTAATCAACTATGCACATATGAAGATTAATGCAACATTAATTTTTTTCATCTTTGTTCTAATTGAATATGCACATATGAATCTTAATGTAACCTTATTTTTGTATCATTTGTTCTAATCTACTATGCACTTGTTGATTATCTCTCAACCCATGACTTGGTCCCAAACCCTCAATAGATAAAAATTATAAAAAAAAAACATTTTTCAAAAATGAACTGAGATAAATATAAAATATGCACTTTTTCCTCAAAAGGGTGATATTGGAATCCTCCACCATAGGCTTTATGTCTTGTTTTATAGTGAAGTAAGGCCTTATGAAGGTACCATGATTATATATGTCAAGTATATTAATGCCTGGTTGGCATTATAACAATGCCCATACCATTTCCACCCTTAATCAAATTTGTAAAATCCTTTCCCCTTCAAAAGTACCCTTCACTTAGAAAATTTTGATTTATCATGTGTGATTGATAAATAACTGAATTAGTCACATAAAATCACACACTGATGGTGTTTAGGCAGGAGTGAAGTTTAGTATTTCATGTGTAGGATTAGAATTTTTTGCCTTCATATTTTTTACATTACATTAGAATATTGGTTGTAGTTAATGTTTGTTTTTGGATAAGGACTAAAGATTATAGATTCACCTCTTTTTTTCTAATACAACATGCCCTATTTTTAACTAAAATTTTTACACTCTTTTTTCTTTATCCTTACCTTTACATGTTTAATGGTCTATCTATTTAAGCCTTTTTGATTTTAACCATTTGTTAGATGTTAGGTTTTAAGTGACTGAGGGTGTTTCTTTTCAATTATTTCTCATGATAAAATACTTGGTCCAAGTTATGGATCTATGTTGATTAATATTAATTTTTATAAGTGCAAAGGTCTTAACCCTTTTAAAATTCATTTTGACTTATGTGGTTTATCTAGCTTATATAGATCCTATTATAGTCTTTTTGTTGATGCGGGTTTTATAGGCACCACATATTTAAAAAGGTAATATATAGAATTTTAATATATTAATGAAGGTAATCTCAACTCTAGGGCATGACTTATAGGTATACGCTAAACAACCGTGTGGTATAATAACATGTTGGGCATGCAAGTTGTTAAATTATGTGTTAATAGGTGAATGAAACCTCTAAATTTAAAAACAAAAAAAAAGAGGGGAAAGTAGGGTATAATAGAAGGCCCTATGTTCAAAATAAGTATTTTAATACCAATGTTTTTAGCTAATATTTATTTCACACTCACATGCAAACACAACAAGATAATCTGTGGAAGAACTGATATAGTAAACACTAAGATCTCAATGAAAGGTTGATATATATTATAGTTATTATTGTGCACCCTTATTCAATAAATTATATCTCAAATCAAAGAGTTATCTAGGGAAACTATGGATTACACCTATAAGAATATATCAAGAAAATACTTATTCATACTTAGAGAATTGAAATAGTTTACCTAATTACATGAGATCAATGATACTTGTTAATTATCTAATAGATGTTGCACATATTAAATCAACATAAATAAATAATAAAAATAAATAATTATCCATATCATTTTCATATTTCAAATTAACAAATTTAACAACCAATAAGATAAAACCAATTAATTACATAAAATTAGAATGGAGGAACATTAACATAGTTGCATGAAAATAAAAGACTTACTCCTATATTGATATTTACTAACCCCAAAATATAAGAGGATTACAAGTATAAATATATTTAGTGAGGGGACACCTCATTCCTCAGATCCATACATAATTAAATGTTTCATGTCAATAATTATAATGTGATTTGTAATTGATTCAAGGTCTTCATGTAAATTTACAATTAATCATAACTATGTTTCTAAAAATAGGCATGCTTTTACATGACAATGAAACATGTAAATGATTAGAAAAGTATTAAAATATTAAATTAATGATATCCATAAAAATATAATTTAGTTACATTATCTAACTCTAAATATAATATACAAATAAAATTAACCTAAAAAAATTATGGATTAGTTGAACTTGATGATTAAATGGTTGAACCTGATGTAATAGGAGGAACAAAAGTAGTCAATTGGGTCAAAATATATGGTGAGGACATAGAATTTTTATTTTCCTCAAAATATGGGTGGTGTTTTTTATTGATGCCATGTTGCATCCTTATTATGTACATATATGGAACATATGGATGACGTATTCTATTGAATTACACCATTACGAATGCATGTTTAACATTGGTGGCCCTAAAATATTCTTGAAAAATATATAATTTTGTCACCTTCTTCCTAAAAAAACTATGTTTTAGCTCAATATATTTTAATTTAATCCCTTAAAGACTATGATTAAAATTGGTAGAAGTCTTCTAAAGTAATTGGTCAAAACTGACTCTACTTATTAACTTTCTTGTAGAGTTTCTTAGTTGAGAAAAATTTGTTTCATGAATAATTTACAAGATTATATTCTAATGTTATAAAATCTTTGGGATCAAATAATTTTAACTTCAAACTTACTCTTGATTTTGTTACATCTATATGACCACCAAGTTTATATCATTGGCTGCTTCAAGTAGTGTCATTAAATCCAAATGGCTATAAGCCTTATTAGTTCTATAAAATAAAATAAAATTTAATTTATTTCCATATTCAATAAAATAATTAAATAATTTTATTTCCTCAATAACATAAGGATATAGAAAAAATCTCATTGCATCAATAACATCTAAGAAATTGTAAAACCTAAGAGTTATGATATGAACATAATCTTCAATTTCTCTAGAAACATGAACAATTTGTTGTTATTCCATTACTTATTGAAGATATTCCTCTAGATATTACATGGATTTTTTAGTTCCCTCATGGATTTATATCAAAGCTTCTATTTGAGTCATAATGTAGGACATTAATTCTTAATTATAAAGGGACTCACCTAGTCTCATGTTATTTCTCTTTGACAAAGAGAAAACATATTGACTTTCCTTTAATATTAAACCTATGCTAGAGTCATCCTTAATCTTGATCTTTTTCACCCATTGGATGGTTTGGTTGGATTCATCAAAGATATAAATAACTATGGGAAGATATGTTATCATTAGAATAAGCCTTTTTAAATCTTGTGCCTCCAAATCAGTATCCCACTAAGGAATAACCAACAAGGTAGAGTTAAGTCATTGAGTATCCTTGGTATTAGTCTCAATCATAAGGTCCCCTAAATATTTCTTTAAATCATATAATTGAAACGGATATAGTAATGATGTCTAGATGATTGTAGACCAATTTATACCATAAAATTAAGGAATTAGATGAAAAGGATACACAAGCTTCTTCTTTTGATATATCTTTGATGAGTAATAAAAGTGCACTAGGTAGAACTACAAGAAGGCATTGACAACCCTAATTAGGTGGAATAAACATGTAACTAGGCACTTTCCATAGCTCCTTAATTTTTCATGAAACAAATCCTTTTAGGCTTAGGGATGGTAGGGATAATGGTGATTGAGGTGACAATAATGGGAGTCAAGGCCATAGGGTCTTGAGAAATAAGATCAACACTAGAAATTACTGGAATTAAAGTAATGATGCTAACATTAGGATCAATAAGATTAGTAGGAACAATAATTATAATAGTATAAATAGGATCCAAATAATCAAAATTAGTAGGAATAACATAAATAACCAAATGGACAATAAAAATGATAGGGATAGAGGTAGTTGGAGTAATGTCATAACCTAACTTGTCACCCTCAAGTAGTGTTATTCCTTTCAGTCCTTGAAGGCTTAAGACTTTGGCCTTTAATAGTTCCTCATCATCTTCCCCATCCCCAAGTTATTTCTCAATGGACATATGTACATAGTGTATTGGACCCTCTTGTAGTGGAGATTTAATAATTGTATTTGTTTGGTTTTTTATAACTTTAGGATTCATCTTATAAAAAATTTGGATCTTACTAACCAAGGGGAAGTCTATTGACTGGAATAAGTAACATATAAACATGTGGAAACTATAATTGAGGATGTAAGAATAAGGCCTTCCTCTTATGTAACATAAGAATCAATATAAATTGGTTCCTCTTACCCTCCAAGACCACTAATAGAACTAGAATTTCTACCACCTATTTCTTTTTCTTCACATCCCTCATTATAAGTGGTGGTGTTTGAAATGATCCTTATTATGATGAAATTTAAACCACCAAAGTATTTTCTATGCCTTAATCCTAATTTACGAACATAATAATATTAGGTGGTTTCCACTATGATTATGCATGACCCAATGGTCATTGGTGAAGTCGAGAATTTTATAAATTTGTTTTCTCCATTAACCTAGAGGTTTAATATTAATATATGCCTCTATAATTGTTATAAAAGTCTCTTCTTGAATAATTCTCAAAATCTCCTCATTCAAACTAACTACCTTAATTCTCTTCAAAACCTTTCTATCATTCATCACATTAAAAAAATCACATCATGGTCGTAAGGTTCATGCTAGTATGAGATGACCAAACACTGGATGTGATTTATTATTAGGCCATGTGGATCCTAATCTCTATGCATAAAAGTCATAAATGAATAATATTCCTTGGCCTTACCATCGTTTCTAAAATGTTTCTTGATGGTATAACACATACGAAAAATCATTGAGGAGGAAACAAGAAACATTCCTTTATTTTTTTTATTAAAATATTCATCCACACTCCACCATAGATGGTATGAAATCTCATGCTCAACCAGATTTTTGGGGACATACTTTAAGATACATAATATGGAAACCTTGTTCCCTATTACCATAATAATTTTATAGTTGAGGTAAAGACAAAAATATCCTCTTATCTAGATTGCCTTACCAATATTTTTAGATATTATAAGAAATATTTATTCATAAATTACTTTCCACACTTGGGGATATATGTTCTCAATAAGTTTAGATATATTCCTTATATATGCATAGATATGAAAGAAGGAAAGGAAATCACATACTTGTTTCTTAATACAATCTGGTGTAGGGATATAGAGTGATATGTTGTATATATATATGGTACCCATGAGTATATATAATTTATAAGACATCATGTATAAATAACCACTTGGGGCCTCTTATCCCTCTTATATTTTTTTCTTGAAGTCTTGCACTAATTATCTATCCTAGTGTGAAAGTCAATTCAAAAGTCATCATCAAGAACAACAATGGGACCCATTATAGATAGATATAGTTGATTATATGGTGACTATATAATCTATTCAAAAAATCAATTCCAATATGGATACCCATCCAAAACTAGTGATAGACATTGGCTCCATGGCACTTAGGTTGACCACCTCTCCAAGAGTGATCCATTTCCTTAGAGCATTCTAAATCATGGTTTTATTCTTCAACATTTCTACCTATTTTACATCAAATGTAACATATGAATTGTTTATATGTAGATACTTATGGAAGGAATCCCTTAGAATTCAAGGGACCACTATATTATGGCTTAGGTGGTGTAATAAACTACCATAGTCACATTGAATGTAAAGAATACATTTTTAAATAAGTTGATATAGGGCATGACCTCGAACCTGGCTACTAAAAAATTTAGTAAAAAATTTTTCATTTGTAGTTAGTCCATTAGTATTTGATTATGTATAAATTTCAAACCTTCTTCATTGGAGTGGGCATATGCATCCTCAACTACATCCCAAAGATATCAATAATTGGAATAATCCCCATTCAACATAGTTGAATAAAAACTAGTGTCCTTTTACTCCATAAAGTATTTGATATATAATTTATAAGGTTTAAGTGCCCATTAAATACCTTAAATAAAGAGGATAACACTACCTATTTCAATTAAATTATTTCCATGATAATTTTAACTACTCTTTAATTTGCTGGAAGAACTTCACAATGGAACATAGACAACTAGGGATTTTTGTTTCTCTTTGGAGTGTAGGTTCATTTGAGTTTGTTAGAAATAAATATGAATGATGTTATTTATATTTTTCCAATATATCTTCGATAATAAGAATTTAATTATAGTTTATGCACCATTAATATCAAGAAACTTGGTGCTTATTTTACTTGTTTACTTCAATGTTTTTCACTTCACTTTAGCGGTTATAACATGTAGGCTTTCTATAGATTTAGATAAGTTCCATGATATAGCCTTGGATAAGTGTAATATTATCATTAATTTCATGTAATACCAGCTATGCCATGGATTCTTTCTTTGAATGTCAGGTGTCTAATATTGAATTGAAACATAACTCATGAATGAAAATTCTAAACAAAATCTCTGAAGACCCATTCATGTGGACACAATCCTATGAAAAAAACCATTTGTGAATATGAATTCCAAATAGAACCTACAAAAAGTAAAGTTTGTGATGTGCATAAATTATACACTAAACTTACAAAGAGTGGAAATTACGAAAAAAACTTGTGAAGTGCAAAAATTTAGAATAAAATATACAAAGTAAGGGTATTTTAAATAAAAATTATGAAGTGCAAAAAATTAAAAAAAAATTTATGAACAATAGGTCCATTGAATAGTTCGGATGAAGGCAAAAAGATGTGAAGGATCAAAATGTTTAAATATAACTTCATGAAGAAAATTTCTAAAGACTAAAAAATAATCAAAAATCACAAATAGAAAAAGGAAAAATATAGGAAGTCTAAAACTTTATATCAACTATGCATAATCTTAAAACCTAAAACCTAAACACATGAAAAAATATCGAACCATATTAATAGGTTAGTCTGAATAAACTAAACAAAATTAAGTATCCACTAGAATTTATACCAAACAAATAAATTATTTGCACATATAAATATCTATAAAAAATATTTTCAAAATAAAAATAGGATTTTCAAAATTTAGTGCATCCTCATTCGAAATAAAATAAATAATGTGGGTGTATTGAGTTCAATAAATGGTGACTCATAGGTAAAATACTCCATAGTATTTAAAAAACCCAAAATCTCTAGTTATAAAAACAAAACCAAACATGAATTATACCTAAAGAGAATAGATGAACCAAAAACATTAAAAAGAGTCATAATTTTTCCATACAATATAATAGCATCACACATACCTTGGATCTATGTGTGATGAAGTGATTTTATTTTAACGTTGTCTAGAGTATTTTAGTAAGGACTTGGAGTAAACTATAGGTTTCATTATTATTTATTTAAATCATATTGTAACTAGGGAAACTCTCTAGGTATCCATAGCCCCTATAAAGATACCTTACATTCCTCTTTTATTTCTTCCCTCATATTTTTGCATAATGCATGATATATAGATCATATTTCATCAAGTGAGTTTTTTTATCACCTTTGAATTTTATTTTGGTTTATTGGTCAATCATTAGGATGCATTCATCCTTTTATTTAATGTGAGTATAATAAGGCAAATAGGAACCATTGTGAGCTAGTGTATGTAAAAATAACTTGGTTTATCATAATGACCTTGCTAGCTATACATGTATCAATGGTTATTACCTTAAATTATTATTAACATTGGAACTAAATGTGATGCAAAGAGACAAGAAAATTTTATAAATATGTATGGAGTAATGAGATAAAAATTTACATACCTTATATAAATATTAAAATGTGATATAACCATGGTTAATACATTTACTAAATACCTAAATTTTGAAAATATTAGACACAAGGGTGTAAAATTAGAAAGTAAAGCTAGTTTGTGTGTTCCATTTTATTTCCTTCCCACACTTGTTCTTCTTTTTTAAAATATCTTATCTATTCAACATTAATATATTTAATCATGGATTAAATACATAGCGAACTGAATATTATCTTGGTGATACCCAAAGAGGTCAATCTAATTGTCACAAAAAATAAGGAAATCTAATGTAGAAAGTAGGTAACCTATTTATATGGAAAAATTTGTTGAAAATAAGAAAAGCCACTTTATAAATTATAAAAACTACCTTAGAATAATAAAATGATAAAAAAAATTAAACTAAAATATGAAAATAGTAAACCTAACCGACTCCTACCTCTAACTCAACACTTGTGGTCATTCAGGGACATTTTTAGATGGTACAACCATGAATTAGTGCTTAAAAAACTACTAATTAGATGGATATGTCAATCCATTACCTTGGAGTTCACTTAAATGAAAAACCTTGTTACCAAATATAAATGATATCTTGTACGGTTTTGTCCATAATGGGGTAAACTTATCATGTTGTCCTTTCTATTTATAGGCTTTGTCATAAATAAGCACTAGATGAAACATTTTAAAAGCTTTAAACTTGGATCTTCTCTCAAAAAATATTTTGACCAAGTCTTAATTTTTACTAAAATTAATAAATGTCTCATTCCTTGAATCCTCCATTTCTATTATATCAAATAAACTAGACTCCTCTTTCTCACTTGGATCCATGCATTCTTGAATAAATTGATATTTTCTCAATTTGACCATGATTAGGAATACTATCCATCATCTATATACTAGAAAGTAAGGTGAAGCCTTGAGGGACATACTAAATCATGTTTGGTTTTCCCATAGTACATATTTCAATAATTGATACCATTTTATACGTTTCACTATAGCTAAATTTTTATTGGCATCAATTAGGTTCTAATTTGTTGATTCAACTAGTACATTTCCTTATGGGTAATAATTAGAAGATGAATTGTCGGTGATTTGATTATCATGTGCTCAACCTATGAATTCAACTGACTAGAATGTTGGTCTATTTTCAAAAACTAAGTAAATGGAGGTACCAATCCTAGTTGTGATTTTTTATTCTATAAAATTTACTACATCATGTGTTCTAGAATATTTTATATCCTTTGATTCAATGTATTCGATGTAGTAGTTTATGGTGTGAGCACAAAATTATAGATAGCTGAGGATGTTAGGTTTATGACACCAATAAAATACAATCCCCACTAAGTAAATGGCCTTCCTTCAATGGCAAGTTATATTATCATTATTATGTGCACTTCTTTCTTAACAAAAATTTGGCAATCATGCCATATTCTTATATGAGTGTGTCCATATTTAAATAATTTTGTCCAATAGTATCCCATTCTAAGGATCTTATGTGTTTTTTTATTTTGAAACAAATGACCAATATGAATATTCTATTTTAGGTTCTCTAAAATATCTTGAACTTCTTATCTTCATATGCATGTTAACTAGATTCATTAATAATTTCATCTATAGAGAATCCCTTTTTGTTCATGTATTGAGTGGATATGACCCTTAAGGCTATATTATATTCTCTACTAAGTTTTTAGGGATAATTATATGTGAGTAAATATCTAATTATATCATGAAAAAAATCTACTTTAGATACTTGGGTTTGACATACCTCCTTAATGGTGATGTGTAGATCAGGGTTAGTCATATGTTGAATGATGCCTTGCCCTATGATAATATTGGTGGGATTTATTTCTAGGAAAAACTCTTATAATGATTGTATTAATTTTCCTCTACAATCTCCTAACTCATTTTTTTTAATGTAAGATTGACAACAAGGTTAGACACAATATAAATAGTTTTATTTCTCAATATGTAGTGCTAAATTTTCTTTACCACTTTGACAAGGGTGAAGATTTACTTATCTATCATGGAATACTTGAGCTTTGCTTCTTTTAAAATAATGCCCATGAATGGAATATGATTTTCACTTCCATCCTTATTTTTAGTAAACATAATATTAATTTTATTTTTTGAATCAAATGAGTATAATAATAAATCTTTTGTGAAGTCTAGATTTATCAACACTACAGCCTAAGATATATAATCCTTGATGTCATGAAATTAATTTTGGGTGTCTAATGTCTATTCCACTTTGGCATATTTATTAAGAATTAAATTTAGAGGTCAAATAATTATTGTAAAGCCTAATATAACCTTCCTCACAAAATTTATCATTCCAAAGAAAAAAATGAGCTTATTGTTGCTATTTGGGAATGCAGTATTTGAAATCCTCTAAACTCTATCTAGGTCAATTATGATTCCTTATTTGGTGATAACGTGGCATAAGATATTTCACTTATTAACAAAAAATATGATGTTTTTAGGTTTTTATCAAGATGTTAAACCTTATGCATATATTGACTGTAGATGGCTAATGTAATCAATTCTATTTTTTGAGAAATTATTAAGGTTGTCCATATAAATGATTATGCATTTACCTATCAACCATTGAAATGTGTGGTTTACATCTCATTATAATGTAGCTCATGAATTAATCTATACAAAAGGCATCCTCTTGTATGTTCAAGTACCCTAATTTGTGGTAAATACAATCTTCATTATACATTTAGATTCAACTATTACCTGATTTATCTTTAAAATCCATCCAAAAGGTACATCACTCTAGACCCACTTACTATCTAAATAACCTCATCCAAGAAAGGTAAAGGGTAGTTGTCTTTTTTAGAATCCTTATTTAGGTTTTTAAAATCAAAAAATAAATTTATTTCCCCATTATTTTTTGTGACTGGAACCAAGTTGTAAACCTAGGTAGAATTTTTGACTGGGAACACTATCTTTTCACTTATCTTCTCCACTTCCTTCTGGATAAACACTTCCTAGATACGATTGACCAGCCTATGTCTTTACATGAATGGTTTATGATTTTTATATAGGAATATTTTTTGGGTGATGAATCTTGTGTTAAAAAACATCAAGTCCTCATATGTCCATGAAATCACATATTTATAATAGGTGAGTAAATATTTTATCCTTTATCTTTATTTTGGAGTACAATTGAGCCTAATGTTGATGCAATGTGAATCATACTCATCCCCTAAATTCTCCATATTAAAATAAGACTCTTTTAATTTAGGATTTATATGTTTATAAGCTTGGGAATCCATATTAAACACCCTTTCCAAAGAAACTATACCTAGAATAATATGGTTATCTTTTAATTGAACAACTCCTCCTAATTCTGTATGGCATCATAATCAATCTATTTATCATCAATGATTTGATATTGAAATTATCCCAAATTGGTCAATAATTGGAAAATATTTTGGTCATCATGAAAGACATATATATTTTACAAATTTTTAGGAATAGATGGGAAAAGTACAAGATTTATGGAAAATATCTTCACCCTAGATTCCTACAATGGTGCTAAATTGGTAGTTGAGGTGGCCAATGATTCTGTAGCCTAATTCTATTCTCTAGGAAAAACTAATATATTTTATGTTTCAAATGACTTAATAAAATCCTAGGTTTTGTACTTGTACCACTTTAGATATGATAATTTTCACTAGTATTTATTATTAACTTGATTAATTATCAACTATGAATCTCCATATATTAGTAGTTGTTTGGCATTATTTTTTAGAGTGAATTGTAATCTCATAATAAATGATTTATACTCTTCTCTATTATTTTTTCATGGGAATTTCAACCTATAATATTATAGGTAATTATTACATAATGGGTCAATAAATTCAACACCAATTCATGATTCTTACTTTGATCTCGCACCATCAAAATAAAGAGTCTATAATTGGGAAGGTCCTTAGACTGTCAATTCATGCACCTCATATTTTATGGTAAAGGTATGAGTTCCAAGATTGGTGGATTTATAACTTACCTCTTAATTCTTATTATTTACCATGATGTGATACTTCATTCTTGATTACCAAAAATTTTAAATATAGTTTGGAACACCTCTCCATGGTAACTAAATGTTGGAGAAGTCTATTACTACAAATCCATTAAGTGTCTTTGACTAGTCTCTACTTAATAATAGTCCATATCCCTCCATGATATATACCACGTGTATTTTTATAGTCATATTCAAATGCATATCATATTATAATTGAATGTGTGCATTATTCAATTATCCAACCACATGTACCACTAATTTTTCTAGCTATGAAACCATCCTCGTAGATGGGTTTGGAGCCAGTCCAAGATTTTAACAAATATAAGTTGGAATAATAATATCCAAAGTTATAGAATTATCTTAAAAAATATGAATATTCTTTCCAAATTATATGATAGTTAACAACTAAGGAGGAACTTATATCTTAATCTTTTATATAATGTTGGCATGAGTGGATTTTGACTTCCCTCTAATCGACTTCCCTATAATGGACCTCCATAGGAGCTCCTTCTATCCAATGATTTGAGCCAATTCATGAACCATGATGTTTGCTTTAATTTTATTCATATCATTAACAATTTTGTATCCTCCTTTGATTTGTTCCTAATTGTTTGGTTCTGATCATTCCATTTTAAGGGAGGTGGATTTTTATCAACCTTCAGATTCTATGGAATAGTCATATTATTTAAAGGAGTAGATGTTGTGAAGGGTTGTATGTTCCTAAAATTATAATTACCTCTCTGATGTTGTTGGAATGAATTTACCTCATTATAATTATTTTATGGTATAATATCATCCTTGATTATGAAAGGAAACTCATGAGTTTCAAAAACCATAAAGGTGTTAGAGGATATAATATCTTGATGCAACTCTGGTGGTTTATTCATTAAATCTTACCTCACCATTTTTCTTTGGAAGATCTCTAATGTTTCACAAAATTCAACATAATCAAGGTCACCATGTTTTGATGTGCTATGAACCCTACACTAACTGGGTAGAGATGTATCCAATATGTTGGCTTATTGTAATTATTAGCTTATTTTTGTTCTACATTATTTTTGGGTTTGCTGAAAGGAATGTTATATATTTTAAACCTATAATTATAATTATTATTTTGACCATTAACATTACTCATCTTCATGTGCATTCCAAAGAATTCATTTATCAATGTTTGGACCATTCTCTATGTAGAATCTAATTCTACTTTGTAGAAATAGTATCCTAGGCAACTCTAATGTTGATTGGGATTAAATGTTGGTTCTATTCAATGATAACACTTTTTGATGTTATAATCAAGGATTCTTCAAGAATTTATTTCCACACTTGGGATATAAATTTTCAATAATTATTTTTATATTCCTTATATACAAGTAAATATGAAATATGGAAAAGAAATAACTTACTTTATTGTTAATGAAATATGGGGTAGGGCTCTAGAGTGATCCATCCTAAATATAGGTAGTACCTATGATTGCATCTAATAAATCACACATCATGTAGAAATGACAACATGGGGCCCTCTTATGCTTATTAAACATTTGTTATTGAATTATTACCTTGATTATCTCTCCTCGTATGAAAGTCATTTTAGAAGTCACAAGAAATTCTAAAAATGGTACCCATTCCAAATGGAGATAGAAAATGTTGGGTTGACCATAAAATATATTTGACAAACCCATTACAATGTGGATACCCATATAAAATTTGGTGATATGCACTAGATCCTTGGCCTTGAGGATTACCACCTCTCTTAGACTGATCCATTTTCTTACAACATTCTCAACCATGGTTATCTTATTCCATATTTCCATGTAGTTTGCATCAAAATTAGCATCTAAAATTGGTAGATGTATATTATTTTATAATGCATACCCTAAAATGTAATTTAGGACTATCTTATGTCTTGGGTGGTGTAGGAAACCACCACCAGAAAATTTGAAAATAGATAATATATCTCATAACAAGTTAATGCATGGCTACTATAAAATACATTCTTTGATGTTTCAATGGTATCAAGTCCATTAATAGTAGTTTTTTAATAATTTTTATAACTCTTTCATGGTAGTGGATGTGTACATCCTCTACATTATCCCAAAGAGCTAAATAATTCACATAATCCCTATTGACCATACTCAAATCAAAAGAAAAGTTGGTATACTCTATAGACTGTTTGATATAGAATGTAGAAGGTGAAAACACCCTCATGAACACCATAGATTAATATGCCATTACCACCTAGTTTAATTATGTTATTTTCATGATAATTGAACTATTTGTAGGTTTACTTAAGTAAATTCATAATAGAGCAAAGACAATTAGGGATTTATAGTTATCTTTGGAATGAAAGATTGATTGAGTTTGATATAAGTAAATAGGCATCATGTCTCTTTAAAATTAAATGATATAGCCTCAAGTATAATAATTTAATTCTAGTTCATGCACCATTAATGTCTATTGTCTCCAATATTGTTTTAATTATTTAATTCAAACTTTATCACTTCACTTTGATGGGTATGATACATAAGATTTCTATAAGTTATTATAAATGCCACATTGTAAACTTATCCAAGTTCCATCTTATCATTAATTTCCCATAATACCAACTATGCTAGATATTTATTCTCTGGATGGTGGGTTTCGGATCTTACATTCAAACACAACTTACAAATATAAATTCCAAATAAAATATTTGAAGTCAAATTCATATGAACACAACTTATGAATAAAACCTATAACAAACACAACTTATAAATGGAACATGTAAAATAATTTTTTTATGAAGTGTATAAATTATAAACAAAATTTGTGAAGTGCATAAATTTTGTACAAAATGTGTAAAGTACAAAAATTACAAACAAAACTTGTGAAGTGTATAAAGTATGAAAAAAATTACTAAGTGTGTAAAATATGAACATAATTTTCACACAAAATTTATGATGAACACTTTTCTCAAAGGTAAAATTATGTGAAGGATCAAAATTTTAAAATATAACTTCATGAATAAAATTTCTAAAGACTAAAAAGTTGTGAAAAACACAACTAGAAAAAGGTAAAATATGGGAATATCAAATCTTTGTAATCACTGCACATACTCTAAAAAATTGAACACATGAAAAACTCCCAAACAATATTATTAGGTTACTTTAAATACACCAAAAAAATGAAAATTTTCCCTATCATTTAGACCAAACACCAAAGTTAAGTGCACATATAAAGACCTATGAAAAATGATTTTCAAAATAGACCTAGGAATTTTAGAATATAGTGGGTCTTCATTTGAAATAAAATAAATAATTGGGGTGTGTTGCGTTCAACACTTAACCTTAGACACCTTATTCATTTATATTATGACTTAGTAAAATTGACTATTTGCTCTTGACTACTTCAATTTGAGATTAGTAATTTTATTTAAAATGGGATGGATTTTACTATGTTTCCTCTAAAATGGTTGTCTTATCTCATTCAAGTTTCCCTCTTTTTTATCCATTTATGTTCTAAGTTTCTATAAATTTACTAAGGGTTATTTTGATTCAACTTTTTTCCTTATTTAATTTCATAGAAATGGCCAAAAAATGATTTAAAAATGATTTTCCATTCAAATGGATTTCTATTACTAAGTCCTTGTGTTATTTTATTCAAATTTTAAAATACTTAGCTATTTTTATTTTTAAATGATATATCCATTTGAAATTGAATATGTAACTATTAATTAAAATTTATAAAGTTTTTAAATGTTAGTTTTCATATGGTGCCCATAGGTACCTTAGTGAAACTTGGTGCCACGTGGTGCTCTTTCACAAATCTTGGCAACTCTAACCCATTCAAAATCCTTTCAACACTTCGTTTATTTTTGAGTTCTAACTAGATCTACAATGAAATTTTCATTCATGATTTTAGTAAATCTCTAGGAAAATAGGTTAATACGATGTTTGAAAATGTCAAGATCCTAGTGACCTATTGATCCTACCTAATTCTATATAAGAAGAAGGCTTTAGGTAAGAGAGTTAGTGGGATGATACCATGTGAAATCATCCCAATGATTTTCTATCCAAAAATTATCTATATAGATGTAGTGATGTCATCATAGCTCTAGGAAAATGAGTTAGAAAGATGCTACCATGTAGCATCATCCTACTTACCCATTATCTTAGACATGTCTATACCTTTCAATAAGTTCTAGGAAACCAAATTAGTAGGATGTTTCCATGTGGCCTCATCTCACTACTCCTTAGCCCCAAGATAGTCTATGTAGCCTACTAGATTAGTAATTATTAGGTGAGTGAGATGATGCCACGTGGAGAGATCTCACCTCATCATGGTGAATAAAAATCAACTTGTACAAAAGATTTATTCCAGATAATGGAAGAGCATAAATTAGATCCAAGGTAACTACCCAATAAACCAAAGAAAAAATGGATACAAAACCAATAAAGAAATGTATAGTCTTAAGTATGATGTCCCATCTAGTCATCAAATATCGAGAATGGAATCTATCCAATCGAGTCATTTAAGTTGAATTTTAGGTGTGTATTAATGTCAAATTGATGAAGAAAGAATAAAACTAAATGGAAATTTTGGTGACATCATGAAATGTGATCAAGGTGTGCACATTTGGGAATACATATAGAATGACACTAAGGAAAAAATAAACCATGAAAAGAAGCATATTTATTATAATATCAAATATTAAAAATCTAAATTACAATGCCAAAACATCTCTACAAACTTTTAGCTGCACTTGGATAATGAAATTTACTTTCGCTATCTATAGTATCATGGCCTAACTAAAAGTTTTGACTACATTTCTGATTTCACATTGAATTCTCAACTATTACATGTGGACTTGATTTCCCTCTATTTTTGAATTTTTTATGTTGAACCCCATCATATTCATATTTATAGGACTTAGAAATCCATCCTCAAGCATATCACTTTTAGGATTAGAGTGTGTTATACCTAACTAGTTCTTTACGAATTATAATAGAGAAAGATATAATTAGAAATTTTTCATGCATTCTTATTAATTTTTAGGATAATTTAACCCTACTCTTGTTTTAGTCTTATTTATCTAGAGTTATTTCTTTCACTTAGATGATTGTATGAATACCCAAGTGTTTTAATTAAAGATTAAAATATTGACACTTTAAAGTTTGTTCAGACTGTATAGTCATATCATATGTATGTTTTACGATGGATATGTATTTTATTCTCATAGTAAATCACCTTAGAATCTTGCACCATATTTAATTTGAGTTATGATAGGTCTAGCTCAACTAAATATTGGTCTCATGGGACTCACTTAGATGATTCCAGATTCATCTCTATTAGTATAACTATTTTTATCTCTTTATCCCTAATCTTTTGCACTTTCTTTATAAGCCAATTCTTATATGAACAAAAATCAATCTAAAGCTAAATGTTTATCTTCATTGTTATTTTACCTTTTCTCACTAGTTTACATTAATATTTTAAATTAGTAAAAGAATCAATTATTTTCATTGAAGCATATCTTAAGGAGTTTAATTTCTATTAGAGGTTGAATCATGCAAGATATATCAAAGAAAGATTGTATTCTCTCAATAAGTGTGTAATCTCTAAGTGAGTGTATAGTGTCCTAGTAAATGCATTATTCAAGTATAATTACATCATAAATTGATAAAATAAGACCCTTACATAGAACAATCTATAATAGCTAACTTAGTGGAGACCATCATACAAATACCTTGTACATTTAGACCTTGGGGAGGTATTTTCCTTGTGGTATCTCCCTCCTTTTGGGAGAGGTAAGGATTAATAACCCCTTCAACTAATTTTTGGATTATTTCAAGTGACACATAAACATGAGTGATATATAAATATCGATGAATAGGTAAGGATTTCATACTTTAAATATTTAATGAATGTTTCTTGGTATGTGGCCTTGTGAGTTATATGTGAATTCAATGTGTTTCTAGTTGATTTTTAAGTGTTGAATGAATGAATGTTGGTATTATATTTATGTCAATCCTTCTTGGAAATATATTTCAGTAAATAAATTATACTGACCTTTTAAAATATGTTTATTTTGAAAATTTGGATGATTTATGGGCACTAGGAACTTTTAAGTAAAAATGGATGCTTGCATCAATGGAAAAGTTTGTGAGGGATGCAAGTGTCTACAAAGATAGATAATAGGTCCATATTTAGAACTAAAAATGAAGGATAATAATAATTTTTTAAGCTTATTGCATAGTATATAAGGCAACATCATTATAATAATAATGATTAGACTAGTAGATAAGTAACTAGGTGTAAAGATATAATGAAATGAGCCTTTTAGTAGCAAACATGTCTAGAACTAAAATGCACAACAATGATAAGAATTTAATGTGCATAAAATATTGATTTAATATATAAATAATATTTTAGTATATAATCTTATATTGATCAATATTTTTAAAATTTATACTTTGATGGTCACATTGCATTATCATGTTGAGATTATACACTAGTGCTTCCACATGTCTACACTCATGTTTACATTTTACACAATGTGATAAATATGATATGATACATGACACATTAATACCATATGTACATATGGAATAGTATGATATGATTATGCTAGTATATTATATTTCACCTATTCAGCTTCTCATGTGGATTACTTGAGTGCACTTCTTGTTCACTACATTATCTCAATTAAGGAACATTTGAACATGTTCATTTTTTGTTGGCCAAAATCATAATTAGTGTTGTTTATTTATTTAAAAAACATTTAAGCATGTCCTTCCGTTTAGTATGAATAATTTGAACATGCTACTTATTTTGGTGTCTTTAGACCCTTTTTGTGTGAAATTGAGTGATATTATGTATGTGCCTGATTGTTTTTTTATATTATGATTATTACTTATAGACATTTACATGATCCATATAAGGAATTAGGGATTATTATGATTATATAATAAACTATTTATTTATTAATATACTTATAGATGATATTACTATATTCTTGATTACTACATGATTAATATAAATATAACATGCTTATTTTACACTTTTGATAAAAGGTGACTATCAAATTACATTCCTCTTACCTCAATGAGGGGGTAGGGGTGGTAATATTGGTGGTTTAATGTAATAGTTAAATGAATCAAACACATATAATTGTTATATTTTTATATGTTTACATTATTTAGATATATACTTGGGTCATAATTTTACACATTTGGCACTAGTTTTTTAGGAATAAGACAATGATTTTCACATTTGTGAAAAATATTACAAATTGTTTACATAGTAGAGAATAAATTTT
>JARHVA010003711.1:1630000-1645000 GCA_037957365.1 Torreya grandis
GATGCTATAAATGATTGGGAATTAGTGAATACATGCTTATGAGGGTCATGAGAGTAAGCGAGATGGACCTATGGATTGGGTGTCATTAGCCACACTCAAGTTACCAAATTTTAAATTTTATTTGACTACATTTCTACCCCCCCATTTATTCTAGTGATGCAAAAAAGTGAAATACTAAGATATAGATAAAATAGAAAGTGTACCTAAACTTGTAAAGGTGAAGCTCATGAATTTGTATGATATTTGATATGCATAGAGGGAGCATGATATGAAGTGTAAATCTAAAATGAAAAACAAAGAGTAGATCAATCCTTACTAGATATGCTATATCTAAAATAATAATGTATGAAATCTAGGTAAGAGAGAGAAGAAGAGAAAGGAATGAATATACCTCATTGGGTATGAAAACCAATACAAAACTTGTTGTGATGCTAGATTGTGCTAGGTGTGTGCTATACTAAAATTAATATCATGAATGAAGCTAGGTGATCA
Source organism: Torreya grandis (assembly GCA_037957365.1). Lineage (NCBI taxonomy): Eukaryota > Viridiplantae > Streptophyta > Pinopsida > Cupressales > Taxaceae > Torreya > Torreya grandis. The sequence goes on from JARHVA010003711.1 coordinate 1,630,493, forward strand.
ATTCTCTATAAGTAGCTCAAGATTACAAATATAGGCCATTTGGCTCCATCTTCACCTACTAAGTGAAGATAATAATTCATGTGTGTGTCAATCAATTTTTGGACTATGTGTCCAATCCCTTTGAATAGGTGGCTCAAGAATACAAAGGCTATCCCTTTGGATCCATCATTCCACTATGAAAAAGATATTAATTAATACCATTAAGGAATAAATGCCATATGATATGGCTCTTAAATCCCATGAAGATACTATGATCTAACAATGTTGGCATGGATAGTCGAATGTATGCTAGAAACTAGGCCACTCTTAGCTATTTTGAAAGATGGAGATTAGGCTTGTATGAAACCCACTATAAATCTAGTGAAATAGGCTTATGGAGTAGCCAACTCAAGAACTCAGGTACTTAGGAAATTAAGATTATATGATATCCAAACTTGAAAAAGGATACCAACCACCTATAGATGGAGTAAAGCACATAACTACTAGGAAATGCTTGGGAAATAAATTGAACTCAAGAAGAGGGGAGGATCAATGTGTCATGCACATTTCCCTCAATCACTAGTGTCTAAAACATGCATTCTGATCTAGAAGATATATGGACTACCTAATCTAAAATTGGAAGTGAGAGCTAGCATGTCATGCATGATGCCACCTATATCTAAATTCTCTTTGTAAAAAATATACTAAAATATGCTAAATATAGACTATACTAAGATGACAAACCTATGTTTCAACTCACATTTCTATCTATTTCTAAAAAAACTATTTTTTTTATTGTTTGGATAAGATCACCAAAATATAAGACACCCTACAATCTAGCAATATAGTCTAGCTTTTGCATTGTTATCTACGACCAAATCTAATAATTTTTTAGGATCCTCTATTATCTTCCTCGTCTATTGTACTTGATATGATGTCTATATTCTATTTTGAGTTTTTTTTTAAACTATTTATTTTAATATTAGGATCTCTGATCTCTATGATGAAACCCCTATTTGTTTTCCCCTCTTTTGAAGGTAGGAATGAAGATGTTTCAATGACTGCCCTCAAAAGAAAGAGCCCTAGATAATTCACAAGACATCTCAAGATATAGAAAGGTTTGTATTGAGAGATTAATATATCAACAAGTGTATGCCTAGATAGATATAACAATACAATAACATGTGCAATATACTAAACTAGAATCGAAAGTGTTAGTTGTTAGGTTTTATTTGCTAGCAAGGAGGGATGGATCATGATGTCCATCATGGCATCTAAGAAATCAAGATAATACATAATATGGATCATGATATTATAAATAGGAAAAATAATTAGGTAATAAGCATAAAAAGAAAAAAAAAAAGAAGCATACAAGAGTGGCTAAGGGGCCAAGAAATCAAGGGAAATGGGTACATGTCACTCAAAATAAAAGGCAATCATATAAGGCATGTTCAAATGCCACATACACATATAATTAAAACAAACAAGCTAGTGTGGAATCCACAATCACATAAAAGAGTACAATCAAAGGATAATGGAAAATTTCTTGAGGCACACACATGAATAGAAGTGAAGGACATTGGAAAATGTCCTAAGGCACATACAAGAGACAAGTAAGAAGTAGAAGTGCAATCTAACAAGCTATGCTAAGCAAGAAGAGAAAGCATGTAATAACTAGAAATATAGAATCACATCTAACTAATCAAATCAAGAGGTGAAAGTATTCAAGACATGTTAGTATAAGGCTAGGTATATTGTAGGAAATACACAAGTGTAAGATAATAGTGAGTGTCGATATGGTAATCTATGTAAATTTAGTAAGTAATGTATGTCAACATGATAAATAGAGTGAGGGGTATAGGAAGACATAATCTAGATGGTGTAGTCATGTAGAAGATGTGCCAGTGGGTATGTATATCGATGTGTGTCTTGAATGTAGAAGTAAGATGCCCCTAAATGGGTAGACTAAATAAATCAAGGATTTGGATGTCACTACACACACTCAAAGAAGATTAAGTGAAACATGATAATGTATATAAATTGACAAATAATAGCATAAAATAGTAAATGTAAGTCTAGCATTGTAGTAGCAATGTAAAGCATGGATGATGCATACAATCAAAATGTTTTTTTCTTTTGCATATATTGAATTTTTTTAGTTTTTTTGATATTTTATACTATTTTTGTATTTTGAAATAGGCTATGTATAATTAAGCTTTGAACATAAATTATTTAGAATATAATATGTAAAATGGCATGATAGACATGGAATCCATGTAGATGCATAATATTCATTGGGTTTTTGAGTTTCTTTCTTTCAAGTGAGGCTAGATGGTAAACTTTAGGTCTAAATTTTTTAGTATTAATATATGGGCCTAACCAATTTGGTTTGAATTTTCCTTTTATTTCTTATTTAACATTGACATTGTGAAGGTTTTATTTGAGAACAAGATTATTAACTTTGAATTTTATATTGTAAACTCTTTTGTTGTAGGATCATTGTATAAATTATTATTAGATTCTGAGGTGTTTTGTAGTTTGAATTCATGTATGGTCTAGCTATTCAAGCTGGTGTAGACACTTTTCATGATATTGGTAATTAGTGAGAATACCTTTAAGGGAGACATAGAGATATGGGATTTATAATTCTAATGGTAAAATTCCTTCTATTCTAAAAATGAGTGAATAAGGAGTAGCTCTTATGGGGATATGGATACTTGTGTGATAGGCCTCTAATGTTAAAACCAGTTGATTATGTAAATCATCTCCAAATTTTGTCATTGTTTTACTCAAAATTCTATTGATAGTTTTATTAGTAGCTTCTACTTGACTATTTATTTGTGGGTAATATGGAGTGGAGAATGTGTTCTTAATTTTATATTTGGTAAAAAAAAATTGACAATTTTGTTCTTCAATGATGTTCCTTTATCAAAAATGATAGTTGTCGGTAGGTTGAAGTGAAAAATAATATGAGTCATGATAAAACTACAAATGTCTTCACCTATGGTAGATTGAAGTGGAACTGCTTCCACCCATTTGGTAAAGTATTATATAGCTATGATTATGAACTTGTGTCCATCAATGGATTCAATGTTAATTTTTCAAAGGAGATGAAATCCCCATAGCATGAATGGCCATGGAGAGATGATAGGTTATAATTTTTGTGATGGTGTATGTTGTAGATTATTGTGCTATTGACATTTATTGCATAGCTTCATGTATTGTAAGCATTCATCTTCCATGGTAGGCTAGTAATACCCTTGTTGAAGTAATTTGTGTGACATGGTTTTTCCACTAAAGTTACCATCACTTTCACTATCATGTATTTAAGCTAGAATAATTTTGGATTTTACTGAGGTTAAGCATCATAGTAAGTGTTCATCAAAGGATAATTTAAAATGGTCTCCTCCAATGATTACATAATGGATTGCTTGTTTTTGTAACTTACATTTTTATTTCAGGAGAAAGTGTCTAGTGTAATAAATTTGTTTAGAAAATTATAGATATCAAAGGACCATTCTAGGGTTGTAAATTTTTTTGTAGTAACTAAGATCGAAAGGGATATCAAATCCACATTGGATATTGATGGTGATTATAATCATTTAATTTTAAATATTTCTTGATCATCATTGATGTTAATGGGAATTATATATATAACACTAGCCATTTCTTATACATGGATTTTATCTTTTCTAGGGATGCTCTTAATAAAAAAGTAGTCAAATTATGATGACAAATATTGTATCATGTTACGATGTGGTATAAGGTGTTGTTTTACTTAATAAACATTGTTGACTTGATTGAGCATAAGTTAGGAATCACTAAAGACTTGAATAGATTTATTTGGAGGTATTTGGTAGTGAATAGTCTTAAAATAAGTGCTTCATATTCTATAGTGTTGTTTTTATAGTACAAACTTAATATGTATGCTATAAAAATTGTGATTGCAAAGATCGACAAAGACAATACCTTCCCCTACACCAGATGTACATCAAGAGCCATAAAAAAACATGGTCTAAATATCTGAATGAGTAGAATAGGTAGTGAAATCATATCTAAATGTCTCACTAAGAGGGTTGGTATCTAATAGTGGTGTTGCTACCAAAAGGTCTGGGATGATTTGGCCCTTTATTGATTTTTTAAGTACTATTTTTAAGTCAAATTTTGTTAATAACATAACCCATTTTGTGATGCGACAAAAAAGATGTGGTTTGGCTAGTAGGAAATTTAAGGGGTCTACTTTTGTGATAACTTAAGCCTCATTATTGACCCTATAATGCCAATGTTTTTGTGTGGCAAAGACTAATGCTAGACATAGTTTTTTTTTTGGGGAGTAATTTTTTCACAATCAACCAATGTGTGACTAATGTAATAAACTGCTCGTTAGGTATTTTTATCATCATGTTGTGTTAAGAGTGATGCTAATGTGTGATATATTACTAATATATATAGCAATCATGTCTTGTCTAAGATAGGTGGTACTAAAATTGGTGGATTCAAAAAATATTGTTATATTTTATTGAAGTTTTCTTGACAAGCTTGGTCCCAAATAAACTTTGTATATTTCTTTAGTAGTCAATTAAATGATTGAGTTTTACCAACATCCTAAGCTATGAAATAGTTGAGTACTTGGATATTGCCTTATAGGGATCAAATTTATTTTATGTTTGTTTTAGGTGGCATATTCATAATTTCTTTGACTTTTTTAGGATCAACTTCTATACCACATTGAGAGATAATGAAACCTAGGAGTTTACCTGATGTAACTCTAAACACACATTTTGTTGGGTTTAGTCAAATATTCTATTGTTTGAGTCATTGAAAGATAATTCATAAATAAATAATGTGATGTTATTAATGTTTGGATTTACTTAATATATCATCAACATAATCCTCAATTGTATGGTGAATTAAATCATGAAATATATGTGTCATGGTACATTGATATGTGGCTCCAACATTTTTTAATCTGAAAGGCATGATAATATAATAAAATGTGTGCCAGGGTATTGTAAAAGATGTGTTTTCTTGATCTTCTTTAGTGATTTTGATTTGGTTGTATCTGATGAAGCCATCCATGATCATACTTGAATACAGTATTGATGATCATGTTGATATTAGGCAAAGGGAAATCATATTTTGGGCATGCTTTATTTAAATCTTGAAAATCAGAACAACATCAATTTTTTCTATTATGTTTGACTACAGAGACTATGTTGGAAATCCATTTAGTGTGTGATACTGATCGAATGAATCCAACGTATAAGAGGCATTGGATTTCATCTTTGATAAAGAGAGCCACCTTAGGATACATTTTGTGATTTTTTTCCTTAAGAAGTTTGGCATCTAGGTATAAGGGATTATGATGGATGATGATAGATGTATAAATTCCTAACATATCTGAGTAAGACCAAGAAAAAATTAATGTGAAATTAGTTAACATTTGATAGAAATCTATCTCTTATTCCTTTTGGAGGCAAATAACTAGTAACACAATTAGGGGATCTTGATTGGTTCTAAAGATGAAATTTATGGTCTCTTCATTAAGTAATGTGGAATGATCAAGTATGTAAGGAGTGGTAGGGATAGTATCATTTGAATCAATTGGTATGTCTTGGAGTGAGTTTAGAATTTATCCAAAATGTGCATGGGTATTTGTGTGATGAGGAAATATATTTTTATGATAACAATATGGGACGCCCTCAGATGCTCTAAAAAATTGTAGGAGGGATTCATCATTAGAAAATTCATCTAATGTGAACACATCTTATAAAACTATATCATGAATGAGATCAAGGTAGATTAATGATAACGTTGAAGTATGATTAATCGTGTGATCTACTGATGTATTGAGTGGATAAAACCTGATATCATTTGGAGTGATATAAGAGGTTCACTATGAGAATAGGTAAACTTATATCCTATCTCTTTAATTCCATGTTGTGTAGATGCCTTGATAAGATTGATGGTCATGTATTCATGATTTCCATGGCCTTTTCCATGATATTACATTTTATTAAGGCATTTAAGTGCAAAAGGCAAGGTGAATTACTGATTTGGTGTTGGTGCTATTATGGAATTTGGAGTTAGTTGATGTGTTTTATGGTCTAGGGGTACATTGTTAGCAATGGGTTACATAGGTAAATAACCATGATTAAAGTGTATAATATAATTATGTGGAGTTTTAGCAATGTGAAATTATTTAAAAGGTTTGTTATCGATTGGGCATGTGTATATGAATCATTTTTGACTAAATTTTAGATAGTCATGGAGTGTAGAATAGAATGCATGCATAACATGAGTCTAAGGATAACCAAGTAATAAATTATAGTTGAGGTCATTTGGCATGACTTGACAAGTAATTGGTAGTGTCTTAGGCCCTAATCTGAGATTAAGTGTTATTTGACCCATGAATTTCCATGCAATGTTATCAAAACCTCTGATGTTCATATCAGAATGATCTAGATCATGAGGTTTTCTATTAAGATGTTTAAGAAAGGAAATGTTGTAGATGTTGAGTCATGAACCATTGTCGACTAATACTCATTTACCCCTAAATCATTGATTTGTAATTGAATATACAAAGGGATGTGTTGTGGGGGTATATCCTATTTCTCAAAGGAAATATGTTATTCAGTCAATTGTATTATGTTGAGGATAGATGCAACATAAGATGGTTCAATTGAAATGGGAACTTTGGTATTAATAAGGTTTGTATACAACAAATATTTGTAAATATTAGATTGTTAAAGGAGTTCAAGAATGAAAATTGTGTCTGAAGGGATGCTAGTCTGAGTGAGAAATCTATATCGATGGATCTAATCAACCTACCTATCTTCATAAAGTTGGGTGATAACATGGACCACATGATCGACTATAGGTATATAGATGGTAGTATGTGTCAGATAAGAGCTAGATGTATACAGTTTTAAGGAAGGAGGGATGGATATAACCACTAGTGTTTGTTGGTATCTAGTAATGATAGGGAGATACTCAAAAATAACCAATGCAGTATATGCATTGAGGTAGAAAGTATGTATATATAGTGAAATACTTGTAAATTGAGTGATTATTTTTTTCAAAGATATACTTATAAAGATTAATCCATAGGCAAGATAGCAAGTAAGAGATAGAGAATGTGACAATGTGTATGAATGAATATTTTTTTTTGATATGCAACATAACATTTCTTATGCATTTCGTATGATAAATATGAAGACTTTTCCATAAGACAAATAGAAATTAAATGATAGAGAACATGATTTTGTACCTAAATGTATAAAGAGATTTGACTTGTAACATAATATTTCTAACATGTTTATCATGATAAACTTGAAAATTGTTTAATATGAGAGATAAAGAGTATGTAAAAGGAATATTGAAATATTATGTAATTTTAGCAATAAATGTTTTAATATCATCCCTTATTATGAAAATCAAGCATGAAATGCAACGGATGAAACTTTCTATTAACATATGATAGACTTCATCATTCAGGTACATGATTGGGCCCATTATGGTTTCTTTATTATTTGCACGAAACATAAGAAAAGTTATCAAATAAATAACATTTTTGTAATTTGAGTATGGATATAAGGTGATACCTAAAGAAGAAAAATAGGAACTAGTATAACCAACTAAATATTTTTCAAAAATATTTTTTTCAAAATACTATAAATTTTTTAAATTGAAATTATGAGTTAAATATTCAAGAAAAAGTTTAGAAATTTATGGGAAAGTACTTGATTTAATTGGACCTAGTAGATGTAACTAGGGTTTTGAGAAAAATAATTTTTTAAAAATTAATATAAATTTCTGAAATTTGAAGTGGTTTTCTGATATTAATATGCAACTAAAAATTTAGAAAATGATTAGAAACTTAATGGAAAATTATTGGGAGCTAGTTGATGCAACTAGGGTTTGAAATAAATTTAATTTAAAATTTTCTATAAAATTTTAAAATTTGAGAGGAATTTATGATTTTAATATTCAATAAAAATTTATAAATTAATGGAAAAAAATAGCTAAGAATTTACGCTATGGTTTTTAGGGTTTTTATGCAAAATTTGAAGTCAGGTTCACCAAATGATTTATTATTTTTTGGGAAATTAGATGTTTAATTACTAAATCATAAATGGCTTTGAGTAGATAAAATTAGTAAATAATATGAAATAAATAAGCTACTAATTATGAAATTTAACTGTAGTTAGGGACTTCCTAAAAATAGTAGTCAGAGAGAAAATCAAACTTATCTTATTTTATATTATTCTAACTAAGATAGGGTCTAGAAATTTATGTGAAGGCCTGGGAGACTATCATAAATAGGAATCTAGAGTTAATTTCTTGATTGGATAAGAGAATAAAAAGTGGGATACCCTAGGTTCGGTGTTGTAGTCCTGTCTTGATGATATTTTGCTAGTGTTTAAATCTTTTTGGGTTTTGTGCACTAGGTTCATATGACCCTGCTTATGAAATATCAAAGCTTGAAAGTCTATAGAACTTGTTGTGTATCTAATTTAGTCTTCAATACACTAGGCCGTCCTTGTGCTTGAACTTGAATGTAAAATTTGGTGAAAGGAGAGAAGGGGTTAGTGTGTAAAGTATACATTAGATGTACTTCACACCCTATGTGTGGGCATGTTTCCTACATACCAATACTCTGAGGAGGGATCAAGCTATATATATATATATATATAATTATCCCATTGAAGTGCTTAGTGTAATAGTGTGAAGAAAATGAATGTAAATTCAAAACTATGTGTACTTAGAATCACTAAGGATTGGTGTAATGGTTTGAATAAGCTTGAAATACTATTGGATGGTTGCATGTAGAGAATAGGGAAAAGTGACTGAGTAGTCTTTCTTGTATTCTTGTTTCTCTCTTGTAAATGAGTGTCAACCCTTCTAAATGGAATTTGAATGGAATTTTATAAGGTATTTAATGATCAAGGATTAAATGAATTCTTATTAGGCCAACATGAATTAGGATAAGGATTCAAAATAATGTGACCATTAGAAGCCAAAATACACTTGGACAACAGCACCAAAAACATGACACCCTAGGTTTTAGAGTTGTAGTCCAAGTTTGGGCACTATTGTACATGGTAGACATGACCTAGGGGGATATATTAACCATGGAAATAGAAATTTGGGTTTACACGAGCTTATTTTAGGAGGCTATGGATGACTTGGAATTAGTGAAAACATGCCTATGAGGGTCATGAGAGAAAACAAGATGGACCTATGAATTTGGTGTCATTATCCACACTTAAGTTACCAAATCTTTCATTTTATATGACTACAGATCCAAAAAAATTATTAAAACATGTATAGCATAATTTACCTTAGTATTTGATTCCCTCATCCCTTCTACCAAGGGATATATATCTTCCCTTACTTGATTATAAGAGTTATATTGATCCTTTGTTATATGAAAATTAGGAAACGTAAATATTTAATGTCATGACAATATGATTATAATTATTTCTCCTTACCTTTATAAGATCCAAAATCACACACTCATATAACCTATTTGAAAATTGGCATAACTAGTGAGATCAATTTCATGATGAACTAAAAATTATTATAGAAAAAAAATGCTTCAAAAATTACACAAGTGTAAAATTTAAGAGTATAACCAACATGATCCATAATTATTATGCTTTTAACAACCCCAAATTTGAATCTAAATATGATTAAAACATGTTTATACATTTCAAATCTATGGATAGTCATTAGTTGAAAGAATCCACGTGTATAATTGATATGATCTCATCTTATAATAAGGAAAACTCATGATGACCAGTATATGAATTTATTTTATAAATATTGTGTGTGTGTGTGTGTGTGTGTGTGTGTGTTTCATCAACCCATATAATGATTTTCATAAACTCATGTAAAAAATATCAAAACATTACATCATTTTAAAAATATATAATCCTCTTAAATTATTGGGGGAATGTTCCTTGTGTACTTTATCATGATCATGTTGTTCCCTTCCTCAACAATCCCCTCTTGGGGGCCATAGTCATGGGGGGAGGTGCCACTGATCTTATAGTTAGAGGTCTCAAATTTTGAGGACATCCTCTCCTCATTATCACTTGCCATCTTCTCCTCAAGGATATGATAGTGGCAACATAGATAGTAGGATGGGGTAGGAGCAGGGGGTAGATACCCCCTCTATAGGATAAATTTCCATGGTTGATGTTAGCCATGTCTCCTCCCCCCTATATTCTTAGGTGCATCAAGAAAATGAATCTTAGCAATAGATTGATGGATGGGACCCCATCTCAGTCTATGGATATTCCTTGGTCTAGGATGGCTATGGAGGAAAGCATCAGGACCCTTCTCTTTACCTCCTCCACCACCCACCATGTTTTTAGTTGTTGCATTGTTATTTCCTTATTATTTGTGATTTTTCCTTCCTTTTTTGATTAATGTGCACTTAAGTTAGTTTAAATATGGTTATTAGTTAGGTTGTGGTTTATTTTGGACTTTTGTTTCTTTCAAGGCTTCCTTATCTCGGTGTGGCTTTTGCGGTATGAGTTTTCTAAATTTTTTTTAATAATTAACATTTTACTATAATTTGTTTGTTAAATTGATATAAATACACTTTTTAATTATATATATATATATATATATATATATATATATATATATATATATATATATATATATTTATATAATCTTAAACTTTATGTCATGTCAATCATCTTCTTCCATTAGAAAAATCTTCTAATTTAATTGGTTGGCTAAGATGATGAAGCTCACACACAATGAAAATAACATAATGACATAAACTAAGGCGATGTAATTTATAATAGTAAAAAAACATTTAAATAACATTGAATAGGATAATGATGTAAATGAAAATTATAAATCTCATTTCAAAACCTAAAAAATTATCGTACATTACAAAATCAAATACATTTTGAAAAATTCAAAAATAAAATAATAATGAAAGTAATAAAGACATGGATTGTATAATTTACATAGAATATAATGGTCATTTACCTACCTTAGTAGTTATATATGCTTTTTTAGAACCACATCCTGTAGGGGAAGAAATATTTCCTTTGCAATATCATAAGTTTGAATAATTTAAAATCACGTTATTTTATTTCCAAAATTAAATTTCTAGTGTCAATTTATTGAGCAATGAAATTGATAAATTTTCACTTGCATCAAATTACTTTAAATAAATTAATAAATTTTAAAGTAAATATAATTTGTAAAAAAATTATAATGTTTTAGAAACCTCACATAATTAAAATAGTGTATTCTCTCACACATAGATTATAACAAAATTCTCTAAATTTATTTATCAAATTGAAGTAAATGTTTTCTATAAAATATTCTAATATTGGTCTTCAAATTTTTATTCAAAATCATATCATTTATGTTAATCTATCCCTAATCCAGAAACATAAATTGAAATTTCTAAAATAGTTTTCATAGATTTAACACACACACATAGGATATTGAGTTTATAAATAATATGGATTGAGTTGAAAGGGGCTCGAACAGAATCCATGTTTAAAATAAATTCACATTGGTTAGTATTATATGTATTTATTTTCATAATCTAAAAAAAGTATGTACCAAATAAAATTACAAAATTTCCCTTCACGTATGATTTCATAGATTATACCATCAAATATGTAATTTTATTTTTTCATGTATGGTAAATCCATATTAATAGATTCAAATTTGTCTATAAAATCAACACAAGAAAAAAATTATGATCAAGTGGGGCAAATATTTATATTTTAATTTTCAAGTTGGCCTTGAAATAGATGGGAAACATAACATCCCACTGGGTTTCATATTTTTTGAATTTATTCATATAATTTTATATTCTTACATTTATTATATAATTAAAAAATATAGTAGTTCTAAGTATCATCACCATTACCTAAGAATCATCTTATAAATTTTATACAAATAAAAACATTAGACTTACTCCTAACAAGTGTGTCTTCAGAGTTACTTAAAATATTATATTTTGTTTCATTCTATTAGTATAGGGACTGAAAAATTATCCCTACAAGATAAACTATATTATTTTCATGCCTTATCCAACAACTATTACTAAATTTTATAGCTATCTTTGAAACATAAGGGTAATTAAAATATTCCTCCAATATTTTTCTTATCAAACCCATTTAATCCATCAAATCATTAATTAATGTCTAAAATTATAGATGAAATATCCTTTCCACCATGAAATTAACTCCACAAATAAGTATTTTATAAAACTACTCAAATTGTAAGTAATATATTCTAAAATAAATATAATCTAATACACACAATCCATGCATTTTTTTTTGAGTTAATACTCAATAAAAAGGTAAATGCTACAAAACCTATATAATACATTATATTAGTTATAAATTAAGTTATATTAACACTTAATTGACTTAAATTGGGAATTATTTTATATCCATCTATATCTTCACTATAAATATATAACATTACATGGTCTATTAAAATACCATATTCAGCATTCATATATGCCTTCTTAACCATTTATTTTCAATATTTATTTTATAGTGATAAAATATGAAAATTGATGACAGTCTATAAGCATTTTTACCTCAATATTATCTATAAAACATCATTCAAAGGATAAACAATCTCTTATCAACTTTTCTCTCCACATATTTTGAAATAAACATCCCATTTATGATACCATTCATTGTGAATGTGTACTTTTTATATAGGTCATAAATCAAGTTATCTCCATATAATATCATTTTGATAACTTTACAATTGATCTTGAGTCTCAAACCTTCAAATAATGTGAAAAGTGAAACCTCAAAAAAAAAAAAAAAAAGAATTACATTTTATATTAAAAAATTAAGAGGATGTGAAATATGAAACCTCCAAGAAACTACATAAAAACAATTATATTTTATTTTCAAACTTAATCAGGATAATTGTAGCCTAAATTTTTAATGATAAAATATATTGTATAGATTTATAATAGTTTTTTCCCTCCCTTGATTTTGGTACTATCACCCTTTTCAATTCTTGAGTTAGCATTGATATCACCAATAACATGGATAAATAAAAATTTATAATTATCAATATGAAATAAATAATAGGTATGGACACGACCCACAACCTTAATTTTGTTAAATCTTAACCCATAAATCAAAAATATAGTTAATAATACTAATGTAAAAATGAAATATTTAAAAGAATGTTATGAATTTTATCCCAGTCTTACCAAATATTACTTACCATTAAATTTTGAGGCATTCCCAAGATTATTTTTTTATATTTTTGTTTATCTTGTTTCCTTGAATTCTCTTTATATCCACATGAAGCATTATACAACCTCTAATTTTGTGTCCACATTTGAAAATAGACTTTTAGTTCATCACCTATGATATTTACCTCTTTTTCACATCTTGGTTATCACTAATAGATAAATTACATGATACAAGGACATCATCTAGTATTTTTAAAACAAAACTTATCCTCCTAAATTTGAAAAATTAAAATTTGTGAATATATAGATAAGATTTCAAGAAAATTATTAAGAAATATCATACAGGACTTCACAACTAAGTTATATATTTTTGTACATAGTCATATTTACATGTATATTAATAATTAGTAAGAAGATTTACATGTATATTCATACTTAGTAAGAGGCCACATAACATTTTTTAGTAAATCAAAAAAATTAGAAAGTAGGTTACATTTTTACACAACTCCCCCAATTCATGTGGTGCTCATTTGTAACTCCACAACATCTAAATGTGGAATTTTTAACTTCATTGAATTTACCTTGAGAACATCACTTATCATGTTTTTAAAAACTCATATCATCACAATGTTTGAAAGGATTTTTTTCAAGCCCAAACTTTCTATATTTTGAAGCAATCACAACTTATCAAATGTCAATTTTTTACTTCCTTATACTTCTATAGGAAACTATGATCAAGTTTATCAACTCAATGTGACATGAAATTTTATCTTCATGGTGTTAAAAATATAATAGTCAAAATAAAAACTAAATAACAAGGGGTCCTAATCTAAAAACAATGTCACAAATTGTGCTTTCACAAACTCAAATTCTTATGTCTCACTATAGGATGTTTTCTATTGACTAAGGCTTTCATATATTTGAATAAATGTTATCCTACCAAGTTTAAACATAACATTAACCTATGAATTTAAAATTTGTCACAAGTATTTAATAAATGGAAAGTCTTGAATTTAAATCAAGAATAGATATGGCATATAAACCAATGAAGCTGACATGTGGAATCAAACTACAAAGTATGGTTATACATAGGGCCAATTCATGGATTTTTTTCATCACAAAAATCAAAGGAACCTAAGGTATGTTTAAGGTCTTATGAATTTTTAGGGTTTCAAGGAAATTAAGAGGTGGAAAATGTCATCACTAAGTGGATTTCAAGAGGGACAATATGTTATTTAATAACTGAAATTGAAAGCCCTGATTATGTGAGATGTGACCATATACCATGAACTTGAACAATTTAGGACATTATA